>SNQJ01S0069871.1:2987-38846 GCA_010110895.2 Picea sitchensis | reverse complement strand
GATTTGTTGTCTCATCGTCCTTGAGACAAAGACTGCAATCATCAGGTCCAATGCCTCCCCTTTCCCTAAAATTTGCACCAGTGAGGATACATTCCTTCAAGCATAACCACATGAAACAAATAATTTTTCTTGGTATATTAACTCTCAAAATAGACTTATACCACCATATAGAAACATCATTATGTAAATTACTAGCAATGCATTGATATGCTAGGTTTGCAGTAACTGATCCAAAAGCCCGGTTCCATGACCAAACAATTTTGTTATTTGANTTCCCCCTCTCTCTTTACCTCTCTCTCTCCCTCTATCCCTCTCTCTTTAACTCTCTCTCTCTCTACCTATGTCCCTCACTCTCTACCATAATTTCTCTCTCCCCCCCCCTCTTTCTCTCTCTCTCTCTTAAGGCTGATACCTACTTCTCCAAAGTCCCTAATGGTGGCAATATTCCCACTAAGAGGTAAAGGATACACTTGTAAGGTCATGCATGTGGGTTCAAGATTTCATTTGAGTTTAGGTGTTGTTCATGGTCTTGGCCTATGGTTGGGGATTCCAATGCCACTACGTGGTTTTGAAAAATTGGTATGTTTCCCAAGGTCTTGGAAATGACACTTACGTGTTGGGGGGATTAACCAAGCTCCCCCTTCCCGAGGTTTAGGCGTGGGAGCCCCCAACCAATTTTTTGGGGATGTTTATTCAAAGGTTTAAAACTTACAAGGATGTAACAAGTGATTATTTATCATTGCTAGGGTGCTCTAGTTGCATACCTTCATTGGGGCTTATCCTGACTCTAGGATCTCCCACAACGTTAGTTATTCAGAGTAGATGTGTGTATGAATGAACCTAGACATTGTCTTTGACCTGAAGAAAAATGGAACTTGATTGAAGGATCTAAACACATGAACGTGTGCATGCTCTTGCTTAGGAACATGCACGCTTCTACTTAGGAATGTGTGTGCTTCTACTTAGGAACACATTTATGTTCCTAGGCATGTGTACACTCACCACAAGAATGCACATTCCTAAAAAATCCTAATTGACAAGTGTGGGTAGTGGTTTAATGAGCACCAAAACTGTAAAATTAAAAATGCATACGCATTTCTAAGAATGTGATATTCTTTCTCACCCCATTACCACTTTTTTTACCCTCATCTTCATGCTAGCACCCATTTGTTTTTTTTTCAACCACATTTTCAAAACCTATTGTAAATAGAATTAAAATATTAAACATAATAAAATAGCACAACCCCATTGTAAATATTTTGTTCATTTTAGTTATTTAATTGTTACAAATAGTATATAAACCATTTCATTCCAAGTCATCCCAAGGATTGTCACTTCATTTTGTCTTATATCGTGTATTTAATTATTTAGAATGTTTATGCAAAATTTTCATACAAATAAAGTTTTGTTTAAAGTTAAGGAGTATTTCTTATCTCTCTAGTTTGTGTATAATGCTTCCAAGTTTGATGTATGACAACATGCAAAGCGTTTTTGTATTTTTGATAATTTGTTTTTTTAATTGTAATAATGTTATACAAATGTAAAAAAATAAAAATCTTGTTAATAATATTAAATATAGTTTTGTTAATGCTTTCACATGTATTCATTTAGCTCGAAGGAGATTATGTGTTGTAGTGTTTTGAAGATGGGCTAACCTAACCAGCCCCAAACTTTGAGCATAAAACATTACAGCACATGGTCTTCATCGCACAATATTAAATATAATTAATATATATATAATATTGTTTATTAAATGTAATAATTTTCACAATTTATTTTGTTTTAAAATTAAATTTTTTATTTTAAAAAAAATATTATTAATACTTATAGTATTATGATTCAATAGTTAATTAGAAAAAACATTCCATCACTAATTTAAATTCCTTTATAAAATAAATAGTCTCTTTAATATCTAACTATAAATCTTTATTTTTTATTTTTATTTTTTTCACACAGGAAAAAAAACAGATTCATAGTTATTCTATTAAAATCAAGTGTTCTTTCAATATCACAAAAAGATCTAGATTGCTAATATCTCCTCAAAATCTTGATAGTTGTACTATATTATGAGAAATTTTCTTATAGAGTTGCTATTGACATATCAAAATCTTACTCATCAAAAAGGAAACAATAAAACTTCCTTCTAGTGTCTAGTTACATTGTAATGTAACATTAGAAAATAAAAAAACGTTTTGTATTTACAACAACTTTGAAGATCTCCTCATAAAAAAACCAACCCAGGGGGTTGTCCAAAGATTTTTTGGAGAGTTGATCTGCCACTGTGTTGAATTCTCTATGAATATGCATGAAGTGAATTCCTTCAAACCTCGCCTTTAAGCATCTTATCTGTTCTTTCCAGTTGTGTAGATAGTCAGGTTCAAATTTGAGCAGTCATTAATCCAGTCAACAGTCACTTTGGAGTCACCAACAACCATCAAATTTCTTATGGACAGTCTCTGTGCAAAGAAAAGAAGCCCCCAAAGACCCAAAATTTCAGGTTTCATATTATTACCTTTACCTCCTGCAAAGTGTGCTTTATAACTATGATCAGAACTTAATTTTATAAAAATTCTAGCACCACAGTTATCATTTGCAATTGCACCATCAAAGAAACCTATTGGTTTTTCATCAAAGAAGATTGGGTTTAGGATAAAATCCACTTTGTCTACTTCTTTTGATTCTTTAAGTTCTTTAATATCAAGTAGAATCTTGGAAATTGTTCTGGAGTCCTCTCTTTGCCAATTCTCAAAAAGGATTTTGTTCCTGTATTTCCAAATTCTCCAACTAACCAGAAAGGGGATATATCTCATCCTTGGATATTTTGTAAACCAATGCAATAAATTTCCTTCCATAGTAGAATGCATCTAGGCATCTGAAAAATTGAGGGAGTTTAAAATTTCTTTCCACATGTATTGAGTATATTCACAATGAATGAACAGGTGATTTGTTGTCTCATCGTCCTTGAGACAAAGACTGCAATCATCAGGTCCAATGCCTCCCCTTTCCCTAAAATTTGCACCAGTGAGGATACATTCCTTCAAGCATAACCACATGAAACAAATAATTTTGCTTGGTATATTAACTCTCAAAATAGACTTATACCACCATATAGAAACATCATTATGTAAATTACTAGCAATGCATTGATATGCTAGGTTTGCAGTAACTGATCCAAAAGCCCGGTTCCATGACCAAACAATTTTGTTATTTGAATTATTTAGTGAAACTTCGTTTCTCTTCAAATTTGCAATGTAATTGTTCCATTCATCTGATAGATCTCCTAATAAACCTAGTTGGTTGGCATTTATTCAATTTGGAGAATTGTTCTTTGATTTTGGTAAGGATGCTTGTGCAATGGAAAAGATACACTGATTATTGAGGAGTTGAATTAAGGGTGCAAAAAAATTATATGATGAATTATCTCCAATGAAAGGATCCTTACCAATTATAACTTGATTCTCGCTCCCTATTTTCCAAGCCAGACATTGTTTAATGATATGAAAAGAGCACATAAAAATTTTCCATATTATAGAGGCATAGAGTACTTGAAGTTTCCTTTTCGAATCCAAGAAGTCAAGTCGACTCCTTTTAAATATTTACCTTTAAGGATTTGGCTCCATAGAATATTTCCAAATATCCCTCTCCAATAGGATTTAGCAGCTAATGACACAGAAAATGTTCCTTATACCCCAACCACCAAATTCTTTAGGAATGGCAATGTTTTTCCATTTGGATAAATGAAAACCCGTTGTTTTGTTTTCTCCTCTCCATAAAAAGTTTTCCTTAAGTTGTTGTATTTTGTGTAAAGTAGAGGCGGGAACCTTTGCTAAATTGATCTAGTACACATGAATACTTTGGAGCACATCTTTCACTAAAACCAATCTTCCTCCAAGAGAGATCCACCGATATGTCTGATTACTAATTCTCTTTACAATATTCTCAATCAGCCAATTCCAATCCACAACTCGATATCCATTAGGTTTTAAACATAAACCTAAATATTTCATACCTTCCTCAAGGTTTATGAACTGAATGTTGAAATCTGGGGAAATTCATTCTTTAAGACTAGGATCAATGTTATGTGCTAGAAAAACTATTTTTTGACAGTTTACCTCCATACCCGATGCTGTACAAAAAGTGATAATAATGATTTGAATTACAACTAGTCTTTATAATTCCCTCCTCCAAGGATTAAGACATCATCTACAAAGAGGAGATGTGTCACAGTGTTTGAGGTGGAAACTTTGAGGCCATGGAAAGACCCTTCTGCAACAACTTTCCTCAATAATCTACTAAGACATTCTACAACCAGTAGAAATAACAGAGGAGAAAAGGGACAACCTTGTCGGAGTCCACGATAAATTTTGAAGAAATCAGTCGGGGAACCATTAATTAAAGCTTCCATATTTACAGTGGTAATGCAGGCCATGATCCATTGGGAAATCTCCCAATTTAATCCAATCTGAGTTAATAATAACATGAGAAATTGCCATCTTACCTTATCATAAGCTTTTTTCAGATCCAGCTTGAGAATAATGGTGTTTAGTTTCTTTGTCTTAGCAAAGTGTAAACATTCTTGTGCTATGCCAACAACATCGAAGATTAATCGATCCTTTGAGAAGCCAAACTGTTCATGAGAAATACAAACTGCTAATTTTGTTTTAATCCTTGTAGAAATAATTTTTGAAATGACTTTGTAAACAAAATTACAAAGTGTGATTGGCCTCAATTCATGAAAGTTCCCTGTTTTATTTACTTTGGGAATAAGTGCGAAGAATGTGGCATTAAGTGAACCTGTAATATAACCAGAAACTATGGATTCTTCAACAGCCTTGTGAAGATCTTCCCCCAAGATCTCAAAAAAAGACTGAAAAATTTATTGTGTCCAGCCATCAGGACTTGGGCTTTTGTCTTTAGGCATCTTGAAAATAGTATCCTTAATTTCATTAACCGAAACTGCTTTTCCGATCTCAACACAATCTGAATCATTAAATAATTTTGGCATATGTGTTAGTAACTCGATCTAGCTGTGAGGATCTTCTTACTCAATGGAACTGTATTGGGTCTTGAAGTGCTTCAAAGCTATCCTTTTTATTTCAGAATCAGATGAATGTAGGACTCCTGATTCATCTTCAATATCCCAAATTGTATTCTATGATCTCCTCATAGTGGCATATTTATGGAAAAAATTAGTGTTTTTTTCTCCACTACTGATCCTAATAGCTCTACTTCTGAGTCGCCAAGTATCTTATTCCACTGCGAGAATCTTATCTTTTTCCTGCTTCAGAGCTTTAAGGATGTCTAGATCATCTTGCTCAAAGACCTATGTCAGATTATTGTCAAATAATTCTGCCATATTTGATTCAATATGGAGCAGATCAGATTGTGACTAAGCTTTCTTATCTCTTTGCCAAAGGATCATCACTTTTTTTAAATGCTTCAATTTTGAAAACAATAGTTGAATAGTGGAGGATTTTGACCAGTGACTCATAGAAATCCACGTTTGCTTAATGAGAGAAGCAAAATCTTGATCCTTGATCCATGTAGAGTTGAATTTGAAAGGTGGAGAAGATTTATGAGAGAAGGAGTCCAGTTGAAGGCAGATCAGATTATGTTCAGAGATGGTAAAGTTAATAACCCAATGTCTAACCTTGTTGCTACTGTTGAAAAGAAAATCATCAAGGAGGAAGCGATCCAATCTCTTCGCAATACCAACGGACCCTGCTCTACCATTCCGCCAAGTAGGAGAAATTTTAATAGGCTGGACATCCACTAAACCAAAGGATTGAATGAGATTTGTGAAGAAGTTTGAGAGAGGGTCTAATTTGGCCGAAGTCCCCCAAACTTCCATCGAAGAAAGTGTGAAATTGAGATCTCTGCCCACTATCAAGCCTTCTTCATTCAATATAATAGACTGAATAATAGGGAGCTAGAAAATTTCCTTGTCCTTATAGAGGGCATAACAATTGAGCAATTTAACTTTAACTGTTGAATGCTTAATCCTTCCTTCCATATATATACCTGCAAGGGTATCAAGAGCAGAAATCTCAACAAAGGATGGATTCCAACCACTCAACAATCCATTGGAGCATCCACAAGGATCCAGAGCCACAACATTCCAAGATGGAGCACATTGGAGGAAAAGTCTAATCACCTTGTCACTGTTAACTAAGGTCTCTTGGAGGAAAATTATATCAGGTTTAATCTGGGAAAAAACATCTTTGAGGGAGGTAAGTTTATGGGTTCCCCCAAACCCGCAAATTTTTAGGGAGAGGATGATCATAAGGGAACATGGGGGGACGAAAGGCTTTCTCTAAGCAATGAAGTGGAAGACAAACAAGATCACTAACCAAGGAAACAAGGAGGGTCGATGGCAACGAACAATATACATCTAGTAAAATGGGTTCTAAATCACCAAAAGTGGCTAAACCTCCCTCTATATCTCCTGGGGGATATTTAGGAAGACGAGAGATAGTTTTTTTCTGGATGGTGACGTTTGAACGTAGAGAGGCAGAGGGAAAAAGTTTAGATTGGTTAAAAATTGGTAAGGGTTTGGGAGAAAGGGAAACCACAGACCTAGGAAGGACGACAGGAGGAGAACCAACAGGGTCAATAGGGGATAAGTTTTCAGGGACAAGATCCTTAGTGTGGCATTCACCCAAGATAGGGTTGGATAAAGGACAAGGGTTGTCATCCAAAAAAAGGCAACTGTCTTCAGTAAGTATTATTGCAGGGTCCAAAACAGAGAGTGACACAACATCCAAAGGAGCTTCAACATGAGGGTGAGGAGACTGTTTAGCTCCAGAAATGTGAAGGTCAATACCATTGGGTCGTTGTGAAATAATATTGATCGACTTATCAAAAATTTTCAAGAGAAGGTCCCAGAAATCACCAAAAATATCTAGTACCCACTTTTCATTACAATGCAGATAGTCAATTTTAGTTGAAGATAGCTTGTTGAAAAAGGAGGGGGAAAACAAGCACATCTTACCTAGAAAGGAGCCACTGTCGAAATGGCCAACTCCAGAAGCTTCAAAAGAAACATAATCTGTAGTAGAAGGCTCGAGGCTCTGTTAGTGCATCCTAGAAGTCGGACACGAAGACTTAAGGTGGCATGTTTGCCAGCATGAATGGCAACGAAAAGGCTCCTTCCAAAAGTCGACAGCTTGAATGAAATGGACATCCCCGATAGTGACATCAATAGTCTCGGGGAGACCTTTGTCTAGGTGTAGCTCCACTAGGATCCACACTAACCTCTTGTTGTGATTATAGAGCGACGATTCATCAAAGTAAATAAACTTACCAACAGAGTTTGTTAATGCCTCGAAAATCCGGATGGACCAGAATTCAATAGGAAAATCTGGAAGAAGCATCCAAAAGCTTCTTTTTGAGAAGTTCTCTAGAAAAGGATTGAAACCCAGGAACCACTTTTTCATCATTAAGACACCTTTGCCAAAAATCCACGGTGAACCCAAAATGCGCAGTAAATCACTTTCAAAAAGAAAGTGGAAAACCATCCAGTGATATGAAAGAAGACTGAATCTGGGGAAGTAACCAAGAATGGGCTTCCAGTATGATAAAATCCATTCGGACAGTTGACAAAAATTCATCTTGGCATAAAAGAACTTACCCACAAGTGCTCTCTCCGGGAGGCCTAACACTTTGTCCATAGATATATCTTGGTCGAGAATACAACTAGGCTTGTCTTCGCAAATCTTCCATCATTTTTTCTTCTGGTTATGTCGAGTCGAAACACCAACAGAACAATTGTGTCCAACACCTTTGCAGGGTAAGTGAGAGGACTGTGTAGCAGGAACCGATAGCAGGGTATTGGAGCAAGGTAATGAAACCGGGGCGGGAGGAAAAATGGCATTTTCTGCGCTGGGAATAGGATTAAGGTGATGGACAACTAAGGAGCTCATGACGAGCACGTGAATAATTCCAGGTGGTTTAGAAATGTTTGGAAAGGAATTCACCCATCAAACAATAGGTTGGGAAGTTAACGCTGGAGTAAAAGAATTGACATCAACAGGACTAGGTGATAGGATGGAGGATCAACCTTCACTGCAATCGAGGAAAAGGGTAGCGAAAAATCCACCACCTGTCGTTGGCAGTCATACATAAGCTTGTATGTCTCATCAGCAAGGAAAATTCCATCTTTAGCCCATAAAGCATCCTCGTCAGCATAGGTAAGATCTATATTAGTGGCCATCAACCCTAGAACATCGCCACCTCTCCACGTAGTCTAGAACCACAAAAACGTTAGTAAACGACAATCAACCAACTAGGACACTCCACAGTGGCTGAAGGGTGCAACTAAGGAAAAAATCTTCATGATGTCAAGGCTATGACAAGGCAGATCAGTATGGGGGCAGAAGAAACCGTACTGAGGACATCAAGTGAGCTCTAGGGGTCAGAGTAAACCCTACCTCTAAGCATAACTGTTGCCAACTATAAATCTTCATATTATAGTTGTGTTCGGAAAAAAGTAGGGTCTTTAACATATAACCTATAACTCACGTTATAATCCGATAATTATTTAGTTAAACTTTTTCATCACTCATCTAAATTTATTTAAAAAAATAAATTTATTTAACATATATCTATGATCCGGATTATTTTCAACACGAAATGAGAGTGGAGATATAATAAAGAATTGCACAGAGATATCGCGGATATCCAATAATATAACAAAAATGTATCAGAGATGCAACCATAAACACAAAGATAAAGTAATACACGATTTCTATTAATGAAATAAATGTACAAAGACTGTAAAAGTACAGAGTCAAAGACTCGCTAGAATGGTGGAAGCTTATCTCTGAGAAGGGATGTGACGGCTACTCACATTCGCAAGAAGATGATTATTACAATGAGGCTCTAAGGGCCTTTTTGACATAAGGAAAATCCAAAACCTTAACCCCGGAAGATGAAAAGCCAAAAGGTTTGTGGGCCCCGATGGGGGTAGTTGATATATCAACTTCCCAGGGGCGTAACTTTGGCATACGATTTCCGTTTTGGGCGCACGATAGCTCGTTGTAAAGATCTATCCGAGGAATACAACTTTTGTGTAAGAAACATGAACTTCGTTCTATGTTGCTCCTCGTTTTACCAAAAAACGTTGTTTAGGGCCTCAAAACGGCCCCGAAAGTTTGGGACCCGAGAAAACTGCTAAAAATGGTAAATTACCAAAATTGCTAGAAAACTACTTTGAGCCAGTTGGAAAAGGTGTGTGGCCACCAATATCCACCTGGATCAATCTGCCTAATGATACAATATTTGTTATATCCACCTATGGTTATGAATAGGCAGATAAATATATTTAACGAAGGTTATGTGGACTAATGGTACAATATCTAGTAGTTGCTGATATATCAACTTCCTCTGTATGTAACTTGGCATAATGCATTTCCGTTTTGGGCGCATCGACAGCTCGCTGTAAAGATCTATCCTAGGAATACAACTTTGTGTAAGAAACATGAACTTCGTTCTATGTTGCTCCTCGTTTTACCAAAAATTGTTTAGGGGTTCCCCAAACGCCCCTCAAAGTTTGGGACCCTCGAGAACTCAAGTAAAAATGGTAAATTACCAAATTGCTAGAAAACTATTTTGAGCCGATTGGAAAAGGCAGGTGAGCACAATTCAATATCCACCTGGATCAATCTGCCTAATGATACAATATTTGTTATATCCACCTATGGTTATGAATAGGCAGATAAATATATTTAACGAAGGTTATGTGGACTAATGGTACAATATCTGCCTATATTGTCATGGTTTAGAATTCAAAACACTCTAACTTTTAAATAGTTAAAAGAAATCTAATTTATTTTTCGAATCTTAATTTTCACTTTTAAATAGTTAAAAAAATGTAATTCATTATCGAGTGTAACTTTAAAATCGCAAAAAATATATTTTCCCTATAATTTAAAACAATTAATAATTATCTACAATTTTATTGGTCAACTATGTGATATGATTTCAAAATAATTAATTTTATAATATTCCTGTGCGTTGGACTAAAAATAAAAAGGTTTCGTCCACTAATGTTATTTAATGTTATATGGAAGTTGTTTACTATTATTTATTGTCCCTCCAGAGGTCTGACAATTGGGTTGCACCGCGGGCTGGATTTATCGTCGCCTTAGAACTATGCAGGGTGAGGGTGAGGGCTATGAAGGTTATGAATAGATGTTTAAGATTTTTATTTTTTGGGGTAAGCTTTTTTGAAAATTTTTTGTTCCAAATCTGGTCAGAAATTGAGAAATATGATTGGAGATGCATATTCAGAGTATTGGGTTTTTGAAGATGTTGAATTAATTTATATATAAAAAATGATTTGAACAATGTTAAATTGAAAATTTTCAAAATAAATTGTGGATAATAATTAGGTATAAATAAATGCAAAGCAATGGTGATTAGTTACAAGCAATAAATGTAGAGAATTAGTAGGCAATGAATGTTATGCAATAGCACTAAAATTGGAAAACCATAAATGGTTTATGGTTTTGGTATGTCTATTTACACTAGTTGGTGGTTTTCAGAGTGTAGAATTGGAAAACCATAAATGGTTTATGGTTTTGTTATGCTTATTTATTCATCGGAGGGTTGGAGAAAAACATAGTGTAAGTTTTAACTTACTAATATATTATCTAAATTTCTCCAAACTTCTTACACTACTACTGGACACTCTTGTTGAGAGCACACAGACAAAGACTTTGTGTTGTAACCATTTAATTGTTGAATAATACATTGAATGTGCTTTAGAGAGTAGAGTTTTTTTTCTCGAAAAGGTTTTCCCCAAGAAATTGTTTTATTAGTGGTTTGTTGTTTATTTCATTTGTTTGCAACTATTCTATTCGAAGTTTCAACATCTTGGTTTGAGTGGCAGCTTGCACATAAAGAAATATTGTTGTAGGAAAATGGTGAGCACGACTATATTAGAAATGAAAAATTTAATGGCACTAACTTTGAATTGTGGAAGCTCAAAATGGAGGATCGTCTTGTAGATTGAGATCTATTTGGTGCAATATCTAGAACCAGATCCACTGATATGAAATATGAAGAGTGGGTGGTGTTGGGGAGAAAGACAAGAAGCATTATTGGTCATTGTTTGGTTGATTTTCTATTACTGAATGTTTCTGAAGAAAAAATTGCGACAACTCTCTAAAAGATGTCGGGGGATTTGTATCAAGCTAAATCTTTAGTTAATAACTTTTTTTGCAGAAAAAAGTGTTTTCCTTGAGAATGGGTGATCAGTGATTTTGTTGATGAGCACCTGAATGCATTTACTACTATTTTGACCCAATGGATCTCAGTTGGAGTGAAGATGGATGAGGAGGATCATAGTATGACCCTCTTGTGTTATTTGTCAGAGTCATGAGACAACTTCGTAATGGCCATTGGAAGCACTATAAAGACATCCATGCTTGATGGGGTTGTGGCACAATTGTGGATGCATTAATATAAGAGGAGGTGAGGCATAAAGCTTATGAATCCACCAATAAGGCCTTCATTGTTCATGGAAAATCGAAGGAAAAAGGAAAGAAGAAAAAAACAACAAATATGAATGCCATGGGAGACATAGGTCTCCTAGAAATCCAAGGTAAAATGTTAAAACTACGGCAAGGTCAAGCATTTCATAAGGGTCTGCATAGAAAAGAAGAATACGATTAAGAGGGAAAAGAATGATTCTGACAATGAGTCTGAAAAATCTTCTCAAGAGAGTGGTGGAGATTCCTTTGTTACAGTTTTAGCAACTTGTGTTGGCCAAAGTGCATGGTTGATAGACTTTGGAGCTTCCCTCCATATGACTTCCTATCGACACTGGTTTATAGTATATGAGAATTTTTATAGTGGGATAGTATACCTTGGTGATGACTCTCTTCTCAATCTAGTTGGTTGTGGTAGAGTCTTGATCAAATTCTCTAATGGCAAAGTAAAGGGGATCAATGGAGTTTTGCACATTTTGTATCTAGCATGAAACCTACTATTAATGAGCACACTTATTGATACAAGTGTGCATAGTGTTTTCTTTGACAAAGGGTGTAAGATGATCTGAGGAGTTATGGTACTTGCTAAGGGTGTTCATGTGGGCACTTTGTTCCGGCATGATGGTGCATTATTAATTGTAATAGATCTTCAATCTCTAAAATGGAGAGATCTATAGGATCTATACCCGTCAACATAATGAAGTTGTAGAATGGATGAATAGAACACTAATGGAGAAAGCTAGGAGTATGCTTAGTGGAGTTGGCTTAGAGAAGAAGTTTTGGGCAGAAGTAGTTGCTATTGCATGTTACCTGATTAATAAGTCTTCCACATCAACTCTTGTGGATAAGACCCGTATAAAGATTTGGATGGGCAATAAACTCTCACTTCAACATCTTCGTGTTTTTGGTTGTGAGACATATTCGCATGTGCTTAAAGAGAAGTGGTCGAAGTTGGATAACAAGGTTGTGAAATGTGTCTTCATCAACGATGGCGTTGGTGTGAAAGGGTACACACTTTGGGATCTTGTAGATGTAAAAAAATTGTATAGGAGGAATGTTATTTTTGGAGATGTTAAGCATTCTCCCATAATGGTGTAGCCAAAAGAGGATAATAATAAGTCAATGGTTCAACTACCATCCAAGACTGAGAACACTAACCAGAAAACGAACAAGAAGTTTATGATGGACTTGAAAAGGAGGAAGGTTCAAAGAGTTTAGAAGATGAGGAAGAAACTCCACCTCAAACTTTAAGGAGGTCCACTAAGCAAAGAAGGAAATGAGGCATGTATAATTATAGTTTGTCTTTATTATATGTATATTTTCTTTATTTGCTAACATCGGTGAGCCTAACACCGTGAAAGAGGCAACCGAGATGGAAGATACAGAGTCCTGAAGATTGACCATGGATGAGCAATTCATTGCACTTATAAATAATGATACATGTGATTTGGTATTGTTTCCTAATAGACGAAAACCCATTAGATGTAAATGGGTGTTAAAAAACAAGATCGATTTAAATGGAAATGTTTAAAATCACAAGGAAAAGTTGGTTGCAAAAGGATATTCTCAAATTCAGGGGATAAATTTTGGTGAAATCTTTTCGACGATTGCTAATTTATATCTATTAGGTTGTTATTCTCTGTAGCAACAACATTTGATTTAGAAATACATTATATAGATGTAAAAACAACATTCCTACATAGCAACTTCAAGAAGGAGATCTATATGGCACAATCAAAGCACTATGTTGAAAAAAGTAAAAAGTCTAAATGTTGACAAATAATATCCTTATTCCAAATAAGTTTTTTTAACAAGATGGTTGAATGCCAACATATAACAAGAGACAGGTCATTAATGATTATCCAAAAAGCCTTAAAACTATTGGGTTACTACTTACCCCTAAAGAATAATGGTCATGGATATACCTACTTGCATCAAACACACATCCGATATACACAATGTTTTTCTAAAGTTAACTAAATCGATTTCGTTTGGTTGGAATTCCGTGATTAATAAATTTTGTACATTATGGACATCATATGTTTTTTTTCACAAGGTTTTATGTTTGGAAATGGATTAACAAAGTTACTTTTATATAGTTTTTTGAAACTTTAATATCATTTTTTATTATGTTTGGAAATGGATTAGCAAAGTTACTTTTATATAGTTTTTTAAACTTTAATATCATTTTTTGGAATATTAAAAGATTTCATGTTTCTATCAAAGTGTTGGATTTGGAACTGGGGATTCTTTTAGATGGTTGGATAAAGGATTTAAACAAGAGGATTAAGTTGGTCAACTGTTATGGCTCGTGTGGAGACAGACAGGTTTTTTGGGAGAATATTAAGAGAGATGGGTAACTCAAAGATAGTAATCTGATCCTGGGAAGAGACTTAATTTTACCGTTGCAAGTAGAGAGGTGTGGGGCTCCCATGCTAGGACTGATCCTTTACATCCCTACTTCAGGCAAATGATACAAGACGCAGGTTTGGTGGATGTGGAGCCAATAACACTTCTTCCTACTTGGAGGAATGGAAGAAGTGATCAGGATTACATAGCTAAGAGGTTGGATGATTTTTTGATTAATGAGGAGCTTGCCCTGTCATGCCTTAGGTACATATCTTGGGTGAGCAATACAAAAATTTCTGATCATATCCCAGTAATCCTACACCTAGAGCACGAGAAAGAAAAACATGTCTTCCCCTTTAAATTCAATTCGGTTTGGCTGGAGGAACCTGATTTTATAAATCTAGTAAGATTATTTTGGATTGTGTTAGGGGAGTCAGGTTATTTATCTCCAATGGACTCTCTTGTCAAAAAACTCAAACTACTAAAATCTTTGGTGATTAGTGGGAAAGAAATAAAAAAACGTTTGACAAAGGAGGAACTGGTACAAATAGAATATGATCTTGACACTCTCTATTCTGATTTTCCCAAGGGTTTTGAGAAGGAAGACGACAAACTAATGGTTTTAGAAAAAGAAAAAAGAAAATTGTTTATTTTAAAACAGGAGGAAGAAACTTGGAGACAAAAAAGTAGTATTAGTTGGCTTGCTTCAGGAGACAGGAACATTAAGTTATTTCATGCATATGCAAACTCTAGGAAACAAGTCAATGAAATTTGGGATATTACTAAGGAGGATGGCACTGTGATCACTACCCAACATGGGATTCAAAAAGAAGTCATTGGATACTTTCAGAATTTATTCAAGGCCCAAAAAAACCTTACTATCTCAAACCAACTTGCAGTTATAAAGGAATATCCCCATATATTCTCACAGGAAGAAGGACTTAAAGTTGTTGAACCTGTTACCCTTTCTGAACTACTTGCAACTTTGAAAGGTTTTACTGCTTCAAAAAGTCCAGGGCTGGATGGATGGACTATAGAATTCTTCCTGGCTTTTTTTGATCTCTTGGGGAATGAACTTCTGGAGGCGGTTGAAGAGTCTAGACAAAAAGGCAGAGTTGCAGGAGCATTGAATGCTACCTTTCTAGCCCTTATTCCTAAACGGGATAAGCTGGATTATTTTGAGGGGTTTAGACCTATTTCACTCTGTAATTTGGCTTATAAAATTATCACAAAAATCATTGCAACCAAAATTACAGCTTCACTTTCCGTTGGGATATCAAAGGAACAATTTGGATTTCTGGAGGGAAGACAAATTTCTGATGCCATAGGAGTGGCACATGAAGCCTTACATAGTATTAAGATACAAAATTATAAAGCCTTGGTACTAAAACTAGATATGATGAAGGCTTATGATAGAGTGGACTCGAGATTTTTAAGATTAGTTTTATTACAAGTTGGGTTGAACTTAGAGGCTACAGATTGGATTATGGGTTGTGTTTCTTCTGCAAATTATGTTGTCTTGACTAATGGTATTCTGACCAGTTTCTTTAACAACGCAAGAAAACTGAGGTAGGGTTTCCCGTTACATCCACTCTTATTCTTACTTGTTGTAGAAGGATTGAGCAGGTGCATTCTGAAGATGGTTGAGGAAAGGAAGATTGAAGGTGTTTTAGTGGTGAAAGGGATAAGAATTACTCATCTACTCTTTGTAGATAATGTATTATTATTTGGGAATGGTTCCCTTACAGAGTGGGAAACTTACAAGGAGGTATTGGATCTCTTCTGTTTGGCGACATGGATGTCGTTCAGTCCACAAAAAACTTTATTTATGGAAGCAAGTTGGTTAGTAGAGGAGCTTATTGTACTTAAAGTTTTATTGCCTTTTGAATTTATACCTCTAGAGACTAGTTTCAAGAACTTGGAGATCTTCCTTAAACCAAAGTGCTATTCTTTGACATATTGGGGATGGTTGGAGAAAAAAATTGAAAAAAGAATCTCGTTGTGGAGTCATAGATGGCTTACCTTAGGGGGCGGGGTCACTCTAGTTAAATTTGTTTTAGAAAGCATACCTGTCTATTGGATTTCTCTAGCGAAGATTCCAAAAAGCATACTTAATAGAATTAGGAGAAAGATGTTTAGCTTCCTTTGGTCTGGAAAAAAAGAAAAAGAAGGTGTGCATCTGATAAACTGGAAAAGAATTGCTAAACCAAAGAAGACAGGAGGATTGGGTATTAAAAACATTTGTTTTTTTGGAAAAACATTGGCAGCTAAAAGTTTGTGGAGGTGTCTTATGGTTCCTGGGCTATGGCATGAAGTGACTTCCAAAAAATACTTAAAAAGGAAAATTGTCATTGAATGGTTCAGACAAGGCAAAAAAAATTTGGTTGGGATTTCAAATTGTTGGAGAGCATTAACTTCATCCTTATCCATCATTTCTGATTGGTTAGTATGGAAACCTGGAAATGGATGGGATATTAGAATAGGAGAAGATCCATTGATTGGGTGGCAGTCTTATTTTAAACTCACAAAGAATTTAATTAATGTATTGCAGGCTCAGGAATTACTTTTCTTGCTCAAATAAGGATTTTTTATCTAAATGATCCTAGGAGTGGAAGATGGAAGAAGGCAGAGTTTCTTGGACTAGAGGATGGACTAAAAGAGGAATGGGATAATTATATTAAAGGTTTAGAGGGGTCGATATTTGAGCTAGGTGTAGAAAAGGATACTTTAATTTGGTCGTGGAATACTAAAGAAGGGAAAGTTAATGCCAAACAAGCTTATGAGGTTCAAATGTTGGAAGAGGTGGTGGGAGGACAAAAGTTCTGGTACAAAGACCTCTGGACTTGGAATCTCCCATTAAAAGTTAAATTGTTTTGTTGGTTAATGCTAGAACATAAAATTCTTACTTGGGAAATTTTGATCAAACAGGGTATTATTGGCCCTAGTAGGCGTGTTCTTTATGGAAATGCTGAGGAAACTCTAAACCATCTGTTTGTAGACGCAATTTCACAAAAGATATTTGGCTTTCAATTTTGAAGCAACAAAATATAAATATTATTTGGGAGGGTGGTTTACTAATTGATTGCTTCCAGATTTGGAGTAGTAAGACTGATTTCTGGAAAGAATTGCCCTGTTACATTTGTTGGGAGATATGGAAGCACAAGAACCTGGTCATCTTCGAGGATCTTCCAACTTCACAGATAATGGCTTGTAATAAAATCTTACAGGACTTGGGGGAAAACAAAAACACTTTTTCTGCCCAATTAGATAGGATTACTCAACCTCCTTTACTAGACTGGAATTTGGCAGTAGGTTTCTTTGACGGAGCCTCACAATGTGAGGGCACAAAATGTGGAGCAGGAGTTGTTCTTAAATGTCCAGATTTGGGTACTTTCATTATATTGATGAACTGTGGATTAGGAACAAATACCATGAGTGAACTTTTAGCTCTATGGTGTAACAAATACCATGAGTGAACTTTTAGCTCTATGGTGTAACAAATACCATGAGTGAACTTTTAGCTCTATGGTGTATCTTATCTTTTGTTGTCTTCAAAAAGGTAAAAAACTTACACTTGGTAGAAGATTTAAAGATTATTATTGATTGGTTTCTACATTTAAACAATTTAGAGGTGGTTTCTCTCGAGCCATGGATGTCAAAGATACATGCATTGAGTGGAAAATTCCATCATCTAAAAGCACAACACATCTACAAAGAGTATAACAAGGAAGCAAATCATCTATCAAAACTAGCTTTGAAGATGGAGGAAGAAGAAATATATTTTATAGTGGGTATGGAAAAACAAATCTAGAGATTTGAAAAATTGCCAATCTACTATTAAATTAGAGCAGTGAAGTAGAAGATTCAGAGCCTAGTATTTACTAAATATGTTTTTGAATGCAAGATCTATATTTTGAGAAATGTATTTATAAAAACAGTGATGGAAAATGTAATTTTTGTGAACAATACTTATTATCTCATATTATTGAATCCAGTGATGAAGGATGCAATTTATGAAGTCTGTAATTATTACCTCTTTTGTTTGTAGTTGAGATAGGGAAGCAACAAGTATTGTTTCCAACATCTTTATTAGTCCCTGCTTGGAATATAGCGATCGATTTTCGGTCAAACTATTTTGACTTTTTTGTTTCAATGAAAAATTTCTATAATGTTTTGAAATGTTTTATGATATTTGTATATTAAATTTATTTTGAAAAATATAAATTAAGTTTTTAATATTTAATATTTAAAAACTCTATTTTATGATTGGTTGAAAGCAATGAAATGACTATTTATCCTTGCTTGGATGTGAAATTGTCAGAGGAAAAATTAAAATTAAAAAATAAAAAATAAAAAAAATTACAAAATTGTCATTTGTCCTTACATCTGTCTTAGATGTGATGGGTTGTATTGCTACTTAAATCTTTATCCTACACTTATTTAATGCCCTCTCTTTCCTTTCTGAATTTAAAAGTATTTTTTGTACCAAAAGAGCTTGTCCATAATATAATCACCAAGAATATAAATTAATAATCATAAAAACGAATATAAGTTCACCACATAGCATTTTCATTAAACATTTGTAAGTACATCACATCACCCTCAAGCAGGGTTGGAATTTCAAAATCATGAAGCCCGTTAAATTTGACGGTTTTGAACACTGTAACCCCTGTTCTACCCATTTTAACGAAGATGGTTGATGGTTATATAAAAGATTGAACCGTATTTGACAACAAATAGGCTCGTGATGGGCAATTTTCCTGTCAAATTCCATCCCTGCCCTCAAGAACTACACTTGTAAGTACATCACATCACCCCCAAACAGTACAAGGAGAACTATGGCGGTGATGACAAGCGGATAATGCAGATCTCAAATCACTTAAATCAAGTGGATACTGCAGATCTTAAGTCACTGGTACGGATTAGAGCTGTGCATTCCTGGTGAGCAATATCCAACCTGCTGCAGAGTCATTAAGACTATGCAGACTGGATAGTCGTGCAACACACTCGTGCACTTCCATACCCATGGGCACCAATGCTCCCATATGCTACCTTCACGCATCGATGCTCCCATCCGCATGCATGCATGCTTCAATCAACTCATTTTCCGACGGGATTCAATCAACTCATTTTCCGACTCACGTCGATCACTAATTCTGGAGCCTCCAATTCACCATAGTTAACCCGCCAGAGAAGTGAGGTACAGTGAGCTAATCGAGGAGACATTCAGGTGATATTTAATGTTGTATCCACCTTATTAAGTCCTTGCCCACCCATTTTTGAATTTGAAAAAACTTCCCTTGATTTCCCCACTTAGCGTTTTCCCTCCCCCTCCGATCCCTGTTTTGTAATTTAGGCAAGGCAATGGAAGCTCCTTCAATCCCTATTTTGTAATTTAGGCAAGCAATGGAAGTTCGTGGAGAGGAGGAGGAGGGCCAAGTGGCGATAGTGTGATCCATGAAGAGTCATGCACCCATAGGGCCAATAAACAAAAGTTTTCAGTTTGTGCGATTCGAGCTCGAGCAATGATGCTCCAGGAAACGAAGAAACCTACTAAAAAGAAGCCTCTCACATAGAAATCTAGAAATCTGCAATCGGGTGTATAATTTTTGCAGTTGATGAGTTCAGTTCGAGACCGAGACTGAGACCAAGTTTAGATAAGGAGAAACTAGAAGCCAAAAGCTAGCAGCCAACAAGCGGAGAATACCTCAACATTTTTTTCATTAGACATATATGTGATAATAACAAGGTTTTGATGGTTGTGCATACTTCATTTATTTGCATTCCAGTGTATTTGTTGAAGCACGGACCTCGGGTTCGAGTCCGAGGAAACTTGTGTTCGATTCCCATCAGATTTTTTTTGTTGAGGCACAGGTATTGGGCTCGATTATTAAACCCATTTCCAGAGGAAAGTTGTGGTGTTGTTGGCTATTCTGTGTTGGCTTAAGATAGCCCTACGTTGTGTCATATATTTCTATCTATGTGATCAAGATTTTGGTCTTACCGAGCATTGCCACAACTTCTTCTAATGTCATTCCCTTAGCAGCGAAGAGATTGAGCATAAGGTCTACGCTGATGGCTTCAGAGGGGAGAAATCGATCGGCTAATACATTGTTGGCTGTGATTGAATCCCT
Source organism: Picea sitchensis (assembly GCA_010110895.2). Taxonomy (NCBI): domain Eukaryota; kingdom Viridiplantae; phylum Streptophyta; class Pinopsida; order Pinales; family Pinaceae; genus Picea; species Picea sitchensis. Next base: position 18,871 of record SNQJ01S0069871.1, on the reverse strand, counting down.
TCTTCCCAGAGGAATCACAATGATTGACCCTCCAGATAAATGAACCGTGTCGCGAGCTGCTAATGCAATAATGTTTGCGGATGATATTGTGCCTGGGCATGATGCTTCAACTACAGACTTTATTTTGTCGTTCACGTTGTGTTTTCGTATTCTAATTTTTTTTTCTGAAAGCAGCTCCAATGAAATGGGTCCTTCAGAATCCAACAATATGGATGCATCACAACACTGTAAAAATTGAACAAATAGGTACAATGGGTAGCGTGTTAGAAAAATGCGTCGGTCCAGATAGGCACTATATCACTTCCCTGTGAACTATATGGACTATATCTAGCAAAAGCCTTTCATTTTGGCGGTTTTCCACATAGAAGTGCTTTGTTATGCAAAGGAATACATGTGACTACAAATATTGGTAACCAACCGACCGATTGAACCCATGGTTGTAGGAGGTTATCTTCATACTTTTTACCCTTTACTATAGGATTGTATGAACTTCATGTAAATCTTACTGTTATCTTCACGACCAATTAATTATATATCGTATTCACAAGTTTACCCTGGTCTTAGTTAACTCGGTTTTTTTTTTTTTTACTTATTGAAAATCTATTTTGCACTGGYACTTAAATTAAGTTAAGCTCTACAATTTTCTTAAAAATGGGTCAGTGTCTACTTTAGAAGTGGCGAGAATAAGTATAAATGYCACAGGTTATATATTCATATATGTAAATATGTAAAGAGAATAGGTATAGAAAAGAAATGTAGAATTGAAGATAAAGGGTATAAAGGTCAAAAGATTATACATGCATATATGTAAATATATACAGAAAAAGGTATAGAAGACAATAAGCAGAATTGAAGAGAACAGGTAGACGTCAAAAGATTATATAGTAGTAATCTTCAGAAGATAGGAAAAAACAAAATGTAGATTCAAGGGCGTAACACAATTTTATAAGAGGAAAACAATTATATAAGAGAAATATCACATGACGTCATGTGCCCTGCAACGGTCCTGGAATGATATACACATCTTTGTATAAAAAATATGCTCTGTAAATACATTACAAGTTTGTCTCTTCCAATTAAAATGCACTCTGACCAACAAAGGTCTGTTCGAACTATTAAAGATTTTGGTTTAATTGTTGGGTATGGAATTTCTAATTACTGAATACAAGTCTTATCGACCATATCTATTCAGATTAAAAGATTGCCTGTGAAAATAGGCATCCAATTACAGGACAGAATACCAGAAATGGAAAGAAAAGGAAAAGAGCATAACTCGAAGATGAATGCTCACATTTAGATCTCCGACCTCTGTACGAACCGCACCGAAAAATGCCAAGATATGTGTATCGAGCAACTTGAAAGAAAGGAGTAAAATTTAAACCTTGATATGAAGTTCAATAAGGAGATAGTCTACAGTTTAGGGAAGGGAATAGAGAAGTGAATATTCAATGTGTGTGTGAATATTAGCAGTTGTGCAGACATGCAACTTCCTATAGGTTGGATATGTTGGATATGGATGAAAAGTTTTACTATTCAATTTCCATTTCTATGGACAGAAATTTAGACATCTATACTAAGATTTGTTATTATTATTATTATTATTAAAATGAAAAGTTTATATCTTAGTGGGATGTTAAATTAATGTATGAAATTTTTTATTTGTGGGATAAGAGATGTTTCGTGCAAAACTCCCTTGTGTGTGTGATAAAGGATAATTTGTAACAATTTAATTATTTAATCTACTTATGTAAATTATTTTTCTTAGATTTGAATTTATAACTATAAAAAACACATTCTTAATTATCAAATTCATACACATTATATTATTCTAACAAATATTATTAAATAAAAATATAAAAAACCCAATTGTAATTAACATTCTCAAGCCAAATACCAAATCAACTTATTATGCCATAATGTTGGATTTAAAGTAGAAGATTTAGTTTGAACTAAAAACACAAAGAAAGATCATAAACTCATTTTCAAAATGAAGAAGGTACCCAAACCCTTCTTTAATAGAGTTGGACTTATAACTCTTATCCTCTAATTTTTTTGTTTTGTTAAAGAGTGTTGAATTGAATATAGAGTTTTGAACTATGAAGTGTTTAATTCACTATTAATACATTGTACCATGCTTGATATTTCAAGGGTGATTTGTTTTAAAACTTTGTATGAATAGTAGAATCAATTTTCATTGTAGTTGTAAATCTACTTTTATTTTAACCAAACTAATACATTTGGTAATTTGGATAGTTAAACATTGTAAGAGAGAACACAATTTAGCAAAAAAATAAAACAATTTATATTATCTAAATATAAATAAATATGGAATTATTTTATAAATTTTATTTATTAGTAAAATATGTTAAAATTATAAAAAAGATAAAATGAAATAAAAATGTGTTTTAATTGGTTAAGAGGTCATTTTTCTTGAATATAAGGAAATGGGTTAAATCAATTGAAGGAAGTATATAAGAAATAAAGGGGAAGTGACAGCCAAGTAAAAGAAAGCACATAATAGAGGAAATAGAATAACCATGAAAAGGTACATTCACTAGTTATAGAGTAGCAACATCTTTATGTTAAGAAGCAAGGGTTAGTTTAAAAGTGAATATTAATATGTTTTGAGGTTTCAATATTAAACTTCAATTTGATTTTAATTTTAATTGAGATATCAATATCCACTAAAGGGAAAAGTTGGTCATGGCAATGCAAGGAATACAATATGTAAAGACGATAAGGGGAAGGTGAAAACATGTCCCAACGGAAAAGTAACCTAAAAGAATGACAAAGAAGAAGAAAATAAATAGGAAGCACCAGTACAATGAGATTTGGAACAATGAAGAAGCTCAATAAGGAGCATACCTAGCCGAGACATGTTACTCTAAAGAAGTACTTCTAACATTCAAGGCCACAAATAAATGCATGACTGAAATGATCTATATTTTAAATTGACTGATACGATTTATTTATAAAATTTGTAGATAGGCCATATGTTTTAATTTAAAATTGAATGTGCAACAAATTTACATTAGACAACAATATAGAGCTCTTCAATTAGAAAACCTAACAACAAGCAACATTAAATAAGTATTGCTTCCACTTCATGATTAAATATGGGTGTTGAACTAATATATCACTTGTGGAAGTTGAGGACTGATGTGAAAGTTGGTGGATTGTGCACATCATGGACCTGTACTACTACCCTTTAATGTAATATTTCTGTCTCCATAGACTTCTTCCCCCTATCATCATGCAACCATATTATTGAGATAACATTATGATGGAAGTATTCCTTCAAAAACATCAATAGAATGAGTAAGCATGATNATGTTAAAATTATAAAAAGATAAAATGAAATAAAAATGCGTTTTAATTGGTTAAGAGGTCATTTTTCTTGAATATAAGGAAATGGGTTAAATCAATTGAAGGAAGTATATAAGAAATAAAGGGGAAGTGACAGCCAAGCAAAAGAAAGCACATAATAGAGGAAATAGAAGAACCATGAAAATGTACATTCACTAGTTATAGAGTAGCAACATCTTTATGTTAAGAAGCAAGGGTTAGTTTAAAAGTGAATATTAATATGTTTTGAGGTTTCAATATTAAAGTTCAATTTGATTTTAATTTTAATTGAGATGTCAATATTCACTAAAGGGAAAAGTTGGTCATGGCAGTGCAAGGAATACAATATGTAAAGATGACAAAGGGAAGGTGAAAACATGTCCCAACAGAAAAGTAACCTAAAAGAATGACAAAGAAAAAGAAAATGAATAGGAAGCACCAGTACAATGAGATTAGGAACAATGAAGAAGCTCAATAAGGAGCATACCTAGCCGAGACATGTTACCTTAAAGAAGTACCTCTAACATTCAAGGCCACAAATAAATGCATGACTGAAATGATCTATATTTTAAATTGACTGATATGACTTATTTATAAAATTTGTAGATAGGCCATATGTTTTAATTTAAAATTGAATGTGTAACAAATTTACATTAGACAACAATATAGAGCTCTTCAATTAGAAAACCATAAAATCATCGATGTCGTGTCTAATGGTCGGGGGATTAACCTAACAACAAGTGACATTAAATAAGTATTGCTTCCACTTCATGATTAAATATGGGTGTTGAACTAATATATCACTTGTGGAAGTTGAGGACCGATGTGAAAGTTGGTGGATTGTGCACATCATGGACCTGTACTACTACCCTCTAATGCAATATTTTTGTCTCCATAGACTTCTTCCCCCTATCAGCATGAAACCATATTAATGAGATAACATTATGATGAAAGTATTCCTTCAAAACATCAGTAGAATGAGTAAGCATGATGGAATAATAATTAATAGGGAAATTCCACTTGTGTATTACATAAGTTATACTTTGACTATTGTCATTCTCTATCAAGAAACAATTTGTTGGGATTGCTACAAACAATTTGAAATTATGTAATACCATTTCTTAATTGTTGAGTTTCCCTATTGTGGATACTCTCTGACCTTTCATTCCAAACAAAAAATCTTACATTAATCTAAAGCATCGGGTAGTTTTCCTTCGACTCCATTCATCACTTTTGTTGGGGCCTAGAGAAGTCTTGTCATTCTTGCCAATGGAGCTTAGAAATTTTAGATTATCAATGCAAGCTTGTCCATGTCTCCATTGCTTCCCCCATTTATTGCATGTTTGGTTGAGATAAATTATTTCCTCCTCCATGGAAGAGATCACATTTTTATTTCATTTATTTATAAGTTTAAACGAACAAATTCTCAAAGAAAACTTATAATATAAATCAACACAATTGTCATTATTTATCTCCAAGAAAATATCTTGATAATCTATCAATTAAAATCTACTAATTTGATTGAACAAATGACCCTAAACTCCAAGAATTAAAAAATTGTTTACAAATATATTGACAAAAAAAAACTTACATATTTTGAGTGCCTTTTAATAAGGTGCATGCATCCCCTGGTTTTGAATGTATCCATGTTATAGGAGGGAATAATAATTCACATGCAACCCTTCTCTACTATTGAATGCAACAAAAGTTGAATTTAATGCAAAACCTAAATAGATAAAGGCAACTTCATAATGAGAAAGGCAATATGCCTTTTAGAGAAATGGGAGATAGAGTTGAGTAAAAATTGATTGGGAATTGGTGCTTTAAATTTATGATAGGGATTCGTGCTTTGGAATTTTGAAGATAGTTATCAGAGACCATTATAAGATTTTGGATTATTTGAGGAAACTAGTTGTGCATGGATAAAGTTGATTAAAAAGTCCACCACAGGTTTCACATTGGTGAATGGTCAAAGGAAAGTGAAGAACATGGATGCATCATAGAAAAAATAAGGGAAACGGGGTAACACTTTTGTGAGAATCCAAGGAATTTATAGAGATTTATAGAAATTTACAGAGATATTCAAAACTGACCACTTCCGTATATGCGCATATACAGAAACTGACCACTTCCGTATATACGCATATACGGAAGCCGACCACTTCCGTATAAGTACATATACGAAAATGGTCAACTTTCCTATATGCACATATACAGAAGTTGACCACTTCCATATATGTGCATAAACAGAAGCTGACCAAATCTTTATATGCACATATACGGAAGTGGTCATATTTCATATATGTGCATATATGGAAGTGGTCAACTTCCGTATATGTGCACAACTTCCGTATATGTGCAGTATATGCACATATATGGAAGTTGACCACATCCGTATATGCACATATACAGAAGATGACCACATCTGTATATGCACATATACGAAAGCTGACCACTTCCATATATGCGCATATACAAAAATGGTCAGCTTTTGTATATGCTGATATACGAAAGTGGTCAGCTTTTGTATATGCGCATATACGGAAATGCCTAGCTTCCATATATGTGCATATATGGAAGTGGTCAACTTTCGTATATGTGCATATACGAAAGTCGACCATTTCCGTATATGTGCATATACGGAAGTTGACCACTTCTGTATATTCACATATACGAAAATGGTCGGCTTTTGTATATGCGCATATACGAAAATGGTCGGCTTTTGTATGTGCGCATATATAGAAGCTGACCACTCCCATATATGTGCATATACTAAAGTGGTTAGCTTCCTTATATGCACATATATGGTCAGCTTCCTTATATGTGCATATACAAAAGTGGTTATCTTTCATATATGTGCATATACAGAAGTGAGACCACTTCCCACTTCCGTATATGTGAATATATGGAAGCTAACCACTTCTGTATATGCACATATATGGAAGGTGACCACTTCCATGTATGCACATATATGGAAGTTGACCACTTCTGTATATGGGTATATACAGAATCTAACCACTTCTGTATATGCACATATACGAAATCTTACCATTTTCGTATATGCACATATACGGAAGTTGACCACTTTCATATATGCACATATACAAAAATGGTTGTGTTTCATATATGCACATATACAGAAGCTGACCACTTTTGTATATGAGCATATACGCAAGTGGTTTATTTTTGTATATGCATATATAGGGAAGTGGTTAACTTCCATATATGCGCATATACGGAAGCTGACCACTTCCGTATATGTGCATATACGGAAGTGGTCACATATACGGACGCTGACCACTTTCGTATATGTGCATATACAAAAGTTGGCCACTTCTATATATTCGTGAGATAGAGAGTGAGGTCAGAGAAAAATGGGAAGATAGAGGGAGGGATTGTGAGAGGTGTAGAGTGAGAGAGGGGAAGAGAGAGAGAGAGTTTGGGAGGGAGAGAGAAATGGTTGGATTCTGTATATGCACATATAAAGAAATCGTCGGATTCTGTATATGTGCATATATGGAAGATGACCACTTTTGTATATGCGCATATATGGAAGTGGTCAGCTTCCGTACATGTGCATATACATAAGCCAACCATTTCTATATATGCACATATATGAAAGTCATCCATTTACATATACATAAGTGGTCAGCTTCTATATATGTGCATATACAAAAGTGGTCAACTTTCGTATATGCGCATATACAGAAACTTACCACTTTCGTATATGCACATATACAGAAGTTGACCACTTCCATATATGTGCATATACGGAAGATGACCATTTATGTATATGTGCCTATATGGAAGCTGACTTCTTTCGTATATGATTTCTTTCATATATGTGCATATATGGAAGTCGACCATTTCCATATATGATGACATGGAAGTCTACTTCATAGCTTTGCTAGAGTCTACTAGATACCCCACAATTCCTTGTCATAATAAAGAATGGGCTAAAATGAATGAAGCACTTGTCTTGTCATTTAAGAAGGGATGAAAAACAAAATATATGGTCACCTTGAGATCACTTGTCCATGAATTAAGGGACACAAGAGAACCTAGTTGAGAGTCCTTGGCCAACTCATTGCACACCATTCTATCGTTCATTGCAATTTCCCAAGGAAAATTAACTTCTATTTCTGAATATAGGCCTAGGATGTTCGAGTTTGATAGGACTAGACTCAATAAAAACCAAGTTAGAGACTTGTATATTTCAAACAAGATCTGATGTATCTTTTTATTGATCCTTGAACTAGAGAACAACCATATTTCAACAAGAAACACATTTGTATGGACTGGTGCATCCACCTGCAATTTAATGCTAACTAGATGGATAGGTGTTCCATGGTCTTTAATAAACCTCCCTACAATAACAGGGAGGTGCCCTTATATTTCTTGAAAAAATTATGGGTGGAATTTATTTTGGGTCACCACATGAACTACTTCTTATATGCGCATATACGGAAGTTGACCATTTCATATATGCACATATAAGGAAGCCGCATATATGAAAGTCAACTATTTATGTATTTGCGCATATACGGAAGTGGTCAACTTTTGTATATGTGCATATATGGAAGCCGACCATTTCCATATATGTGCATATACAGAATCGATCACCTTTTGTACAAGTGCATATATGGAAATGGTCGGATTTTGTATATATGCATATATGGAAGACGACGATCATATTCCGTATATGCACACATATGAAAATGGTCGGCTTCTGTATATGGACATATATGGAAATGGTCGTCTTCTGTATATATATGACACATATATGAAAATTGACCACTCTGTATATGCGCATATACGAAAGCAACCAACTTCCATATATGTGCATATATGAAAATGGTTGGCTTTCATATATGCACATATATGGAGGAAGTCGGCTTCCATATATGTGCATATACGGAAGTTGTTGGCTTCCGTATATGCGCACATATAGAAGTTGACCGCTTCTATATATGCACATATACGGAAGCTGACCATTTCCGTATATGCCCATATACGGAAGCCGACCATTTCCCTATATGCGCATATATGGAAGCCGACCATTTCCCTATATGCGCATATACGGAAGCCAACATTTCCATATATGCGCATATACAGAAGTTGACTGCTTCCGTATATGCACATGTACGAAAGCTGACCACTTCCATATATGCGCATATACGGAAGTGGTCAGCTTCCATATATGTGCATATACAGAAGCCAACCATTTACGTATATGCTCATATATGGAAACAGTCCCCTTCTGTATATGTGCATATATGGAAATGGTCGACTTTCGTATATGCGCATATATGAAAGCAGTCATATACGAAAGTGGTCAGCTTTCGTATAGGTGCATATACATAAATGGTCGGATTTCGTATATGCGCATATATGGAAGTGGTCAATTTTTGTATATATACGGAAGTGGTAAGCTTCTGTATATGCACATATACGAAATTTGACCACTTCTGTATATGTAAATGGACGACTTTCGTATATGTGCATATATAGAAATGGTTGGCTTCTGTATATGCACATGTATGAAAGCTGACTACTTCTATATATGCACATATATAGAAGTGGTGATCTTCTGTATATGCACATATACGGAATCTGACCATTTCTGTATATGTGAATATACGGAATCCGACCATTTCTCTCTCCCTCCCAAACTCTCTCTCTCTCTTCCCCTCTCTCACTCTACACCTCTCACAATCCCTCCCTCTATCTTCCCATTTTTCTCTGACCTCTCTCTCTCTCATGCATATATAGAAGTGGCCATCTTTTGCATATGCGCATATACGGAAGTGGTCAGCATCTGTATATGTGACCACTTCCATATATGTGCATATACGGAAGTGGTCAGCTTCCATATATGTACATATACGAAAGTCGACCACTTCCCTATATGCGCATATACAAAATTCAACCACTTGCATATATTCTCATATACAGAAGTGGTCAGCTTCTGTATATGTGCATATATGAAAGATGACTATTTTTGTATATGCGCATATATGAAAGTGGTTAGCTTCCGTATATGCGCATATATAAAAATGGTAAGACTCTGTATATGTGCATATACGGAAGTGGTCAGCTTCCATATATGCCTATATACAGAAGTGGTCAGCTTCCGTATATGTGCATATATGGAAGTGGTCACCTTCTGTATATGTGCATATACAGAAGTGGTTAGCTTCCGTATATTCGCATATACGGAAGTGGGAAGTGGACTCACTTTTGTATATGCACATATATGAAAGATAACCACTTCTGTATATGCACATATAAGGAAGCTGACCATATATGTGCATATACACAAGCTGACCACTTTCCTATATGTGCATATATACGAGTAGTCAGCTTTTGTGTATGTGAATATACGGATGTGGTCAACTTTAGTATATGTGCATATATTGCACATATACGAAAGTTGACCACTTCCATATATGCAGATATACGAAATCTGACCACTTCCGTATATGTGCAAATACATAAGTGGTCAGCTTTTGTTTATGCGCATATACAGAAGTGGTCAACTTCTGTATATATGCATATAGGAAAGCTGGCCATTTTTGTATATATACTTATATGGAAGTGGTCGGCTTCCGTATATGTGTATATATGAAAGTGGTTAGTTTCTGTATATGCGCATATATGGAAGTGGTTAGTTTTGAATATCTTTGTAAATTTCTATAAATCTCTATAAATTCCTTGGATTCTCACAAAAGTGTTACCCACCTTCATGGTGTTACCCTGTTTCCCTTATTTTTTCTATGATGCATCCATGTTCCTCACTTTCCTTTGCCCATTCACCAATGTGAAAGTTGTGGTGGACTTTTTAATCAACTTTAACCATGCACAACTAGTTTCCTCAAATAATCCAAAATCTTATAATGGTCTCCGATAACTATCTTCACAACTCCAAAGCACCAATCCCTATCATAATTTTAAAGCATCAATTCACTCTCAATTTTTACTCAACTCTATCTCCCATTTCTCTAAAAGGCATATTGCCTTTCTCATTATGAGGTTGCCTTTATCTATTTAGGTTTTGCATTAAATTCAACTTTTGTTGCATTCAATAGTAGAGAAGGGTTGCATGTGAATTATTATTCCCTCCTATAACATGGATACATTCAAAACCAGGGGATGCATGTGTCTTATTAAAAGGCACTCAAAATATGTAAGCTTTTTTTTGTCAATATATTTGTAAACAATTTTTTAATTCTTGGAGTTTAGGGTCATTTTTTCAATCAACTTAGTAGATTGTAATTGATAGGTTATCACGATATTTTCTTGGAGATAAATAATGACAATTGTGTTGATTTATATTATAAGTTTTCCTTAAGAATTTTTTTCTTTAAACTTATAAGTGAATCAAATAAAAATGTGATCTCTTCCATGGAGGAGGAAATACTCTATCTCAACCAAATATGCAATAAATGGGGGAAGCAATGGAGAAATGGACAAGCTTGCACTGATAATCTAAAATTTCAAAGCTCCATTGGTAAGAATGACAAGAATTCTCTACGCCCCAGCAAAAGTGATGAATAGAGTCGAAGGACAACTACCCAATGCCTTAGATTAATGTAAGGTTTTTTTCTTGGAATGACAGGTCATAGAGTATCCACAATAGGGAAACTCAACAATTAAGAAATGGTATTACATGATTTGAAATTGTTTGTAGCAATCCCAACAAATTGTTTCTTGATAGATAATGACTATAGTCGAACTATAACTTATGTAATACATGAGTGGAATTTCCCTATTAATTATTATTCCATCATGCTTACTCATTCTATTGATGTTTTTGAAGGAATACTTCCATCATAATGTTATCTCATTAATATGGTTTCATGCTGATAGGGGGAAGATGTCTATGGAGACAAAAATATTGCATTAGAGGGTAGTAGTACAGGTCCATGATGTGCACAATCCACCAACTTCCACATTGGTCCTCAACTTCCACAAGTGATATATTAGTTCAACACCCATATTTAATCATGAAGTGGAAGCAATACTTATTTAATGTCGCTTGTTGTTAAGTTAATCCCCTGACCATTAGACACGATGTCGATGATTTTATGGTTTTCTAATTGAGGAGCTCTATATTGTTGTCTAATGTAAATTTGTTACACATTCAATTTTAAATTAAAACATATGTCCTATCTACAAATTTTATAAATAAATCATATCAGTTAATTTAAAATATAGATCATTTCAGTCATGCATTTATTTGTGGCCTTGAATGTCAGAAGTACTTCTTTAGAGTAACATGTCTCGGATAGGTATGCTCCTTATTGAGCTTCTTCATTGTTCCTAATCTCATTGTACTGGTGCTTCCTATTCATTTTCTTCTTCTTTGTCATTCTTTTAGGTTACTTTTCTGTTGGGACATGTTTTCACCTTCCCCTTGTCGTCTTTACATATTGTATTCCTTGCACTACCATGACCAACTTTTCCCTTTAGTGGATATTGACATCTCAATTAAAATTAAAATCAAATTGAACTTTAATATTGAAACCTCAAAACATATTAATATTCACTTTTAAACTAACCCTTGCTTTTTAACATAAAGATGTTGCTACTCTATAACTAGTGAATGTACCTTTTCATGGTTCTTCTATTTCCTCTATTATGTGCTTTCTTTTTCTTGGCTGTCACTTCCCCTTTATTTCTTATATACTTCCTTCAATTGATTTAACCCATTTCCTTATATTCAAGAAAAATGATCTCTTAACCAATTAAAACACATTTTTATTTCAATTTATCTTTTTATAATTTTAACATATTTTACTAATAAATAAAATTTATGAAATAATTCCATATTTATTTATATTTAGATAATATAAATTGTTTTATTTTTTTGCTAATTGTATTCTCTCCTACAATGTTTGACTATCCAAATTACCAAATGTATTAGTTTGGTTAAAATAAAAGTAGATTTACAACTACAATGAAAATTTATTTTACTATTCATACAAAGTTTTTAAACAAATCACCCTCAAAATATCAAGCATGCTAAAATGTATTAATAGTGAATTAAACACTTCATAGTTCAAAACTCTATATTCAATTCAACACTCTTTAACAAAAAAAAATTAGAAGATAAGAGTTATAAGTCCAACTATATTAAAGAAGGGTTTGGGTACCTTCTTCATTTTGAAAATGAGTTTGTGTTTTTAGTTCGGAACTAAATCTTCTACTTTAAATCCAACATTATCGAATAATAAGTTGATTTGGTATTTGGCTTGAAAATATTAATTACAATTGGGTTTTTTATATTTTTATTTAATAATATTCTTTATATTTTTGTTTAATAATATTTGTTAGAATAATATAATGTGTATGAATTTGATAATTAGGAATATGTGTTTTTTATAGTTATAAATTCAAATCTAAGAAGAATAATTTACATAAATAAATTAAATAGTCAAATTATTACAAACGATCTTTTATCACACACAAAGGAGTTTTGCACGAAACATCTTTTATCCCACAAATAAAAATTTTCATACATTAATTTAACATCCTACTAAAATATAAACTTTTCATTTTAATAATAATAATAATTTTATGTTAAATCTTAGTATAGATGCCTAAATTTCTGCTCATAAAAATGGAAATTGAATAGTAAAACTTTTCATCCATATCCAACCTATAGGAAGTTGCATGTCTGCAAAACTACTAATATTCACACATATTGAATATTCACTTCCCTATTCCCTTACCTAAACTGTAGACTATCTCCTTATTGAACTTCATATCAAGGTTTAAATTTTACTCCTTTCTTTCAAGTCTCTCGATACACATATCTTGGCATTTTTCGGTGGGGTTCGTACATAGGTCGAAGATCTAAATGTGAGCATTCATCTTCGAGTTACGCTCTTCTCCTTTTCTTTCCATTCCTGCTATTCTGTCCTGTAATTGGATGCCCATTTTCAAAGGCAGTCTTTTAATCTGAATAGATATGGTCGATAAGACTTGTATTCAGTAATAAGAAATTCCATACCCAACAATTAAACCAAAATATTTAATAGTTTGAACAGACCATTGTTGGTCAGAGTGCATTTTTGTAGATATAGTCCATATAGTTCACACGGAAGTGATATAGTGCCTATCTGGACCGACGCATTTTTCTAACACGCTACCCATCGTACCTATTTGTTCGATTTTTATAGTGTTGTGATGCATCCATATTGTTGGATTCTAAAGGACCCATTTCATCGGAGCTACTTTCAGAAAAAAACTTTGGAAATCGAACACAAGTTTCCTCGGACAAAAAAATATGATGGGAATCGAACACAAGTTTCCTCGGACTCGAACCCGAGATCCGTGCTTCAACAAATACACTGGATTGCAAATAAATGCAGTGTGCACAACCAACAAAACCTAGTTATTATCACATATATATCTAATGAAAAAAATGTTGAGGTATTCTCCGCTTGTTGGCTGCTAGCTTTTGGCTTCTAGTTTCTCCTTATCTAAACTTGGTCTCAGTCTCAGTCTCGAACTGAACTCATCAACTGCAAAAGTTATACACCCGAATGCAGATCTCGTGTTCGAATCGCACAAACCGAAAACTTTTGTTTCTTGGCCCTATGGGTACATGCCTCTTCACGGATCACACTATCACCACTTGGCCCTCCTCCTCCTCTCCACGAGCTTCCATTGCCTTGCATAAATTACAAAACAGGGATCAGAGGAGCTTCCATTGCCCTGCCTAAGTTACAAAACAGAGATCGGCGGGGGAGGGAAAACGCTAAGTGGGGAAATCAAGGAAAGCTTTTTCAAATTCAAAAATGGGTGGGAAAGGACTCAATAAGGTGGATACAACATTAAATATCACCTGACTGTCTCCTCGATCATCTCACTGTACCTCACATCTTTGGCGGGTTAACTATGGTGAATTGGAGGCTCCAGAATTAGTGATCGACAAGAGTCGGAAAATGAGTTGATGGAATCCCGTCGGAAAATGAGTTGATTGATAATTGCATGCGTGCGAATGGGAGCATGGATGCGTGAAGGTAGCAGATGGGAGCATTGGTGCCCATGGGTATGGAAGTGCATGAGTGTGTTGCACGACTATCCAGTCTGCAGAGTCTTAAAGAGTCTGGATATTGCTTGCCACAAGTGCATGCCTTAATTAGCATTGATGTACACTTCCATCCAGGCCTGGAATTTCAAATTTACTCAGCCTGTCAAGACAAAAATTGATGACGGTTAAATTATTTTCATGCCTGTCACTTCACGTTTTACCCAAAATCATAAATGTCAAAATATTTTGTATATTGTGTAAATTTCAGAAGACCCGAGCTGGAGCATTGGAATTTGTAATTTCGGTGTTCATTTACTCCCTCAACTAACATTGTCCAGGTGTCATCAACCTCACTGTTGTGCCCCTGCCTAGTTCCTTGAAGGCTGAAGCCATGAATTATAGTTATTAACCTAGGAGGTATATACTTATAAGCCTATTATGTGTAAGTATCTACAACAGATTTTGACGGGAAATCTACACTGTTAAACGTCAATTTGACGTTTTTGGTATTTTGATGTCTGTCAATAATGACGTGTGGATTTCTTATCCACATGTCAAATACGGTTTCAAACCAAAAATACGTCCTATGGGACGTCAAATTCCAGGCCTGCTTCCATCCATATTGTTGTGTTCCACGTTATGACAACAGGAAAAAGAGGAATCTGGGCCTTCACCATAATTGGATCAGTCTCGACAGCTTTATCACATGCTCTGAATGTGTTTGGTCTCATCAGGAGATTCCACGAAAATATGGAAAAGGTGATTAAGAGAGGATGTCTCGTACCTTTCTTACATGCTTCGATTGAAAAGAGATTTGGACAAAACTTGGTTTCAGATTTCGGTGGGAACTGCTACACATGCAGACGAATCATTTATGTTCACATCATCTGGTTTTGGGCAGCGCTCTGATCTTCTTGGAGTGGGTGATAACTAATTTATAGCGCCCACGCGCACCTATATTTATTTCTGGTGGTCGAGTCATGACCTTCGATTATCCATCTTTTTTTGGTTTGGTTGTCATTGTAGTGTACTCAGTCATTTCTGATGCTAATGAATTCCAAATCCCCAATGTAGTGTACTCAGTGCCTATATTATATTCTTAAGCATACACTCTGTCTGTAGTGGCAACCTGGTTCTTTAACTACACAATTGTAACCTGATTCACATAGATTACATTAATAGTACAGTCACAAATTCATGGCTGGTGAACGTCGAAAGGACGGCTTGCAAAATCTTAACTGTTGGGAAAGAGAAACGGTGAAGGATTCGGAAGGAGTTGGCTAGAAGGAGGCAGTGTGTCCAGAACGTGGCTGGTGAAGGCCAAAGGTTTAGGTTGGCTAGAAAATGAAACCCTAATCATGCATACTTGGCAATCAGCTAGCCACCATAGTAAATTTTAAATATGATTAAGTAAAAGTAAAAAAATAAACATGTAAACTGATGTTTTTATAATAGTGAGGAAGTTAGTGGTTGAAATCACAACCATTGATTTATTGGG
>SNQJ01S0069870.1:64952-76673 GCA_010110895.2 Picea sitchensis | reverse complement strand
TGTTGGTCAATAACAAGAGATTATATCAGCCAAGTCTCTCTACTTCTACAAGGTCTTACAGTCTGGTCTAAGTTGTCTTGGCAAGCTCATTTAAGAGCAGATTTTTCATGGTGGATATTTGTAAGTGATCATACATTATCAATGCAATAAAGCAAGATTGTTTGCTGGGGTTTTTCTCCCTGTACAGGGTTTCCCCAGGGTATATGTGTTGTTGATGTGCATGCTTATGTATCTACATGGTTATTGCTATTCAGTTATGATTCTATATTGTTGAAATATATTAAGTTGGAATCAGAGTGTTGAAGAATTTAAAGAAATAATCCGCATAAAAAATCAAGCTCATAATTTAACTTGGTATCAGAGCTTAGGGTGTGATAAGCTTGTTGAAGTGTAGCAGTAGGGTACACACAGATCCAAGCGAGCTTGATTAAGTTTCTAGCGTAAGGTCCATGGCATCCTCCATTTCAGTTAGGGCCGAGGATAGGCTCGAAGGAGTTGCTAACTTCAATGTGTGGAAGCTCCGGATAACGAATATCTTGCAGGAGCATGTTCTTGAGAAATATGTGACCACAGTGGTGGAGGAACCCACCACTAATGCAAAAAGAGCAGCCTTCAGGAAGAGTCAAGCAAAATCCAAGCGAATCATCTTTGACTCAGTCAAAGACAGTATAAATCCAGCGATGACTTCGTTAATGACTGCCAAGGATTGTATGGATACCTTGGTGAATCTGTATGAGAAATAGGCTCAAAGTCAGAAGAGGACACTCAAGCACAAGCTTAAGTATTTGAAGATGGAGAAAGGTGAATTAGTAGCATCTTTCTGTTCTAGAATAGCCCAGATCATAGATAAACTTTTGGTCACTGGGGTCACAGTGGACGATGAAGACTTAATGCAGTCCATATTTGATGGTCTTCCTTCTTCATGGGAGACCTTCTTATCCAATGTATGTGGGAGAGAGATTCAACCCACGTTTGAGAGGTTATGGCATGATTGCCTCCAAAAGGAGAGTCATTCACGGGAAAGAAGAAAGTCACTCCATAATGTTTCCAATAATCCCAATTCCTATCATGATAAAAAATCTGAAAAGTGATGTCCATAACTTCATGCCCTAGGGTGCCATTATCTTCATCAAATGGAGAGGTAAATGTCTTTTGCCAATTCATCATTATTCAAGGGTTTGTCTTCAAGATTATCCCTCTCAAGATCACAAGGAAAATCTTCAAATTCAGAAATTTGAGAAGGCCCAAAGCTTACCAAAACCCTCAACCTCATGAGGAGGAGAAATAGATGCATGGGTACTCTCATCATCAAGGTCTTCCATGGGAGGGAGAGGTGCTTCTTCATGGATTTGAGGATCTTCTTCTTGTACTTTGTCTTTAGTGGAGATGTGAGAAGAGTCTTCATCATTGTGTTCTTCAAGTGCTTAATGACTTTCTTCTATGAATTTATCATCTTCAAGAAGAGACTGAGGTGCTTCTTGAGAACTTTCTTCAACAATGTTTTCTTTGTATATCACACCATACATTCCCTTGCTATATTCAACATAGGGCTTCCATTCCTCATGATCATTAGGGCTCCATTTCTTTCAAAATGACTCAACAAGACTTGCAAAAGATGATATTTCTCCTCTACCGAGATGTTTAAACTATTCCCTTGTACTCTTTTTAAAGCTGCGTAAAAACAACCGTATCACAACATCTTCATGAATAATGCTTTAATTGAATTCGATGAAAGACAAGATGTTTAGTGTGGGTGAATCATCATCTGCATAAAACTTTGGAATTGAATTCGATTCTACATTTGGTCGCTCATTAGGGAACCTCGAGATATTTGAGAAATCAATAGGAGCATACCAATTGGCTAACCATGGGGGCCATTCCATTTTTCTGTACTTCTAGGTCTTCAATATAAGTCTGAAAATAAAAATCTGCAATGAATAATGATCATACCTCATACCAATACCAAGAATGGAGTCGCCAAGATGAGCTTCTTCAAAAAGGCCTTCAAGATTGATGGATGTGCTCACCTCTACACCTAACAATGTCTTCGAAATTTGTAAAGAACAAGGGCTTTGCTCCTTCATGGAGTCACTGTGTGAGGAAGAGATCTTCAATACAACACTCTTACAAAAATGTCATGAAGCATGGTCTTCAATTTTTCGGGAGAATGGTCTTTTTCCCCGACAATGATGCCAAAATGTTACCTCCCAAATTGTAATTGATGATAAAATCTCTAATCCACAAGGCACAACCCAAGAGGGAACTACTATGAGAATCACCTCTGTCACCTAAATAACCTATCCTCTTCACTTTAGGTTGGCTCTTCTCCGACTCAAGGGGGGGTATCCATAGTAGGATTACTAAAGCTAAGCAATGAGACACAAGGTGAAGTGAGAGTAGCGTTAGTAAAATAATGTTTTTGGTATTTTTAGGATATAAAAGAGGTGATGGAAGGAAGTAGAGAGTAGTACCAAATCCAACATGGGCAATGGAGTCAAGGTGATTCAAAGGGGGCTTATGGGGTCAAGAAGAAAACCCCTCTTCAAAATTGGTCTATTTTATTTAAGGATCAAGATGAGGAGACTAGAGCCAAAGGGAAAAATAATCTCTTATCTAATCAAGATAAACAATGAAGACTAAGGACCTACAAGAAGGGGTCCTCAAGGGAGCAACTTCACCAACACGATCAACTATAACTTGATACATGTACTCAATACCCTTGCTAGGGTTCCTAGATGGATAGATAAAGTAAGGAATCAAATAATTACCAAACTAACAAAGGAAGAAGGAGAGGAGTTACCCCAAAACGTCTACCTTCCAAGTGGTAGCTTTTAACCTTCAATGGATTGATCTTGTTAGCTTGTAGAAGACTTGAGCATTCACAATCAATCTTTTTGCACCAAATAGAAAGCAGGATAGAAGAGCTTCAAGAATTGACACTAAATCCTACAAAGAAAGAGTCCTTATACATCACATATGCTCCAAGAAAGATATGTCAATTAAGCTCCAAGGAGTGGAAGCTCCAAAAATCCAGCCTTGAGTACAAATGAGGAAGTGCTACTCTTTATATAGAGTCTAGCTCAACTTCCTTTACAATAAAATAATAGTTTCTTATGTGAAGACCCTAGATCTAGCCTAGGGAGGAGTAAGGAATTATTTCCTCCAACTAATTATTCAGCAATACATAAAATAATGAAGTGGTCAAGACCACATGTACAAGTCTCCTACAAACATATGCCCAATAAAGTGGGATGTCCTCATCAAAGAAGGAAGAAGATGAAGAAGATGAGTTAAAGGTGCAACGCCTAGCCTCCAAAGGTTTACAAGTGGATAGATCCAACTCCTCAAAGTGGGCAATGAAAACCTCCTAGATCTCCTCCAAGGTGGATGTATAGCTCTCCAAGGTGAAATCTCCTAATCAAGCAATTGGTAGAAGCTTCCAAGAGTGGATGACCTTTAATAGATGCATGAAAATATGGGCCATGTGGCCTCAAGAGCTAAGGTGCTCTTCACCTTAACATACATCAACAATGAACTCCCCAAATAAGCAAAACGCTCAAGCAAAAGATGTGGGGCGTTCCTTCAACGAGTGGTCAAAATTGCGGTGAAAATTTTCCCACGACATATTTTAAAAGCACCATAATTGTGTTAATTTTTGTTGAATTTCTATTATGACCACATTTTGGAAATCCCGTGGCCATTCTGCATCTAATGGCATTGATTCGGCAGAAATTTGCGCACTTTGTCAAAAGATAACTGCTCATGAAGTTAGGCCGCCCTCAAAATATGCAGTGAACCTTAAATCCAGGGTTTGGAACTTCCTAGATCTTCTCCAATGTGTGACGCCATCCTTAGATCAAGCAAGTGGATCCATGGTTCAAGGTCTCAACACGTGGGATGTCATTAATGCTCAATCATCTCCATAAAAAGAAGGGACAAACCCCTTTCAATCCAACAATATGCCTCAACATGTTACAAAATAATCTCCAAGATGGCACGTGTGGACCAATAAAGCATGAGGAGATGTAAAGAGTAAGTCAAATGTGCCATGAACTGTGTGCCAAGTCATCAAGAAACCAACCAACTCATCAATGAGAAGGATGACCTCATCGAAATATGCATGAAGTGATGATGAATGTGCAAATGCCTCCAAACGCGGGCCCAAGAAAGGGACTGCTCAGTGTAATACCATGCTCCATGCTACAAGTAATCCATCCTTATGTGAATATCATACATAAGTTCTAGGGCATTGGAAAAAAGGAGCCCTAACCATGCCCATGTTCATCCATCCAAGCAACAAACCATGTGTAGGCAAGTGAGTGTACGCCAAGTGCTCTATGCCATGATGAAGCCAATGCAATGTCCACTTCGCCCAAAAGTGGTAGGGTGTTCTGCCAAGGGATCCATACATTCTCATATCCAATCATCTAGCAAGGAGTGGAGAGTAGAACATCACATGATCAAGTGTGATGCTATCTCTCTATAATAATCAAGTATACCAAGCAAAACACCATCAAAACCTCTAGCACATCATCATCCATGTCATCAATGATCCATGGAACCAAGTGAACACCCTAACCATCCAAAGCTCTTTGTGATGAAAATCACAAGGGTAGTGAAAGAATTCCTTAGTATAAGCCTCATGCAAAATGAGGGGTAACAGTCCCCACCATGGCTCAAAATAACTTCAAAACAACCTTGAATAATCCTTCAAAATGCTCCAAGTTCGACCTTGTGTATTGCCCACCATTGCCTAGAATAGAACTGAAATCTTATAAAATAACAACATATTTAGGACAGTCAAATTGGGTGCCCACCATTGCCAAAAATAAGTCTTGCAGCTGCTCGAAAAATATCTCCACTAAGCACCTTGCTTGGTCAAACTTAGAAACTGGAAGTGATGAAAATAGAGCAAAAGTATCCACATGGTTAGTGCTCTATAATGATGATAATAGAATATCTGCGTTATTCTCAAGTTGGGCACCCTCCTTTGACCAAATTTACAATTCAAACCTGCTCAAAATAACCCCTCATGCTAGGCGCATTCCTTTCACTGACATAGCACTCATTTGAATCTGCAAAAAGCACATGCATGCTCACCAGTGAAGCCCTCCTCCCTTGTCATGAATATACCTCATCCAACTCAATGCCCTTGAAGACATGGCAGGTCAAAAATAGAAAAGCATATGTTGACTCATATTGCGAACTGATCACTCACAGCGCAATGTTCCTAAAAATAGAAAACAACACAAAACCAGAAAGCACAACCTCACCCATCCGAAACAGAATCTGTATACCCACTTGCACACAGTTTAAAAAAAATAAATAGAGGAGCACATTCTCCAAAGATAAAAATGAAAACTTCAAAGATCTACATGCAGACGACTTCTAAGAATAGAAAACTGCCCGAAGTAAGAAGATTGCATCCTGGAAAGCCCAGGGCATTTTGCAGCCAATGTTAATGCATACATATGTATGCATAGAAAATCCTGCTAAAACTAGAAGTGAAGTGTCATGCAGAAGCACAGAGTATGGTGTCCTTGATGTCCATCTGAAGATGTCAAAAAATAGAACTCAGCCTAATCTCGAACTCCCAAACCAAAAGGGTATGCTCATGAATTTGCTTGACCATTAACACTGAATATGCCTGGGGAAAATTCAATGATAACAATCCCCATGGGTGTCTGAAAATGAAGCCATTGCTAATCTGTGCCCATGAGGCCAAGAAAGTCTCTCTGATACTGCTAGTATAATTCTAACTTGATAATAACTGATAAACCAGCTCAAATTTGCTTAACAGTTCCAAACAACAATTCCTACTCCAAAATTTGTTGCTATAACTGTTACTAACAATTAGGAACAGTACTAAATGGTAGTTCACATACTGACTATTAATAATTGAAATGAAAATCTTTCGTTAAATGGTGCTCTCATGCCTCTGTTCATGCATTAGAGATAATGGTCATAATTAGAAGTTAGATATATTGATTACGTCTTAGGCATTCAACACTGAGTTCAAATGGCTATACGTGTAGGCATAAAAAGTCAATTTGGTATATACGACATTATTGGAGGGGCTGAGGCCTTTAAAATTTCAGGATTGAGAGTACTCAAAAGGATATGACAGGCTTGGAAACTTGTCTTGAAGGAACTTCACTAGGATTTTGAATGGCCTTGCAGTGGTTGGGACTTAGTGTCAGGAGTCAGGACTAACATGGATCCATCGCACTGATTCTGAGCATATTGGGGCCTAATCCCTCTTTATTCAGGAAAAGATTGGCAAAAACCATTTCCACAAATGGCGGGATCTATGGTAGAGGACTTATGCATCTGGATCTCTTGGAGAGAAGTTAATTGTACACACAGCTTCACACATTGGACGAGCAAACATCTAAGATTTTGTGCAAGATCATACCTGATACAAGTTTTTGTAAAATGAATTTGGTTATGCATGATTCCATCTAGAAGGATTTGAAGTGGTTCTAGGGAAAAAATTTCTTTTGAGTACGGAACTAATGAATTATACAACAAGATATATATGGCCTCTATAACAGAAGCTAAACAGAAGATGGGTCGTTAGGGATCCTGATGCCAAGTGGGTCAAGAGATTCCGAGGCATTTATAAATCACATGTCTCTTTTAAAGTCCTAGTTATTGCACGGATGTCCCTCTTTAATAGTGTTGGATTCAAAGATAGGCTCCAATGGACAAACTTTACCGATGGCACATATGTGGCTTGCCAGAAAATAGAGACAATCAATCATCTTTTGTGGAGTTGTGGGGTATCCCTCAATTTTTGGGAATGGGTGGTGGCAGGATTTCATTCTTTGTTCATTGGCCCCTTTAGATGGAAGGGGGTCATCTTTGAATATTGGATGATTAGATGCGTAGGAAGAGCCGTATGGCATACTTTTACATTAACATGCATTTTCCATTTATGAGAAGGCAATGTCGAGCCACATTCAATGGAAGAGAACACACCATTTCATCTGGGGGAAGTTGCTATGTTCACATCTGATCTGGCAGTGCAATTTGCAGCTAGGAAATGAATATTTAGGAAAGATATTGATTCTCTTGAAGGTGGGGCAAAAGCAAACATTCTCACTTTCCTCACTTACATAGGGAGGGGGAGTGAGTGTCCCCTTACTTTAGCTGAAGATGTATGACTTTATGTATCCTCTTTTATGTATTAATGAAATATGGGATGCATTTATTCCTAAAAAAGAAACGCTGGTGTCCTAGACTAAAGTGCTACTGCTCATCAATGCTGGAGTATTTTCTCAAATTCCCCATTGCAGTTTCCACTTTGACTGCAGCAATTTTATTTTTCCATATTTTGTCCTTTTTCCATTATTTTTGATTCCACTCAGGTTGTAGCAAGGGTTCTGTGTTTCATTAGTTCCCTTATAAGTACTTGTTCAGGTTCACTATTGAGTAAGAGTTGACAGGAACATTCAGAGATAAAATAGGGGGGCAAGATTTTAGCACACGCTTCACTGTTTGCCTGCTTTCTTGGATTTGGATATCTTGCAGAAATATTTGTTTTGGCTGTTCCTTAATTTATTGTATTGTCATTCTGACTGTACTGTTTCTGTATGTGTTGATCCTAAAATTGGCATGGTTTTTTTTTCTATGTAGGTTGGGGCTCACGGAACCGGAGCACGTTTACCACCTATTGATGAACAGGTAGTTAGTATGAAGCTGGTTACCCCAGGTAAGGGAACAATAGATTTATCTGCTGAAAAGGATCCCGAGCTGTTTTATCTGGCTCGTTGTGGGCTGGGGGGACTTGGAATTGTAGCTGAAATCACTCTTCAATGTGTTCCAAGACATAAACTGGTGGAGCACACATTTGTCTCAAATATTAAAGAAGTACGGAAAAAGCACAAGTATGAAGTGACTCAAATTGCCTGCTCTCCCTTTTTATTCATGAAAGTCTTGTACTGTTAGTTAAATACGTGTTTTCTCTCAACCATTATCGATAAAATGTGCCCGTGCACTAGTGAGTCGTGACTTAATTATGCTCCATTTTTATGATGGAGGAAATCGACTTTAAACAGTTAATGTGGACAAAATATGAGGAACAATACCTTTGCCTTGTCTATTGCGAACAAATTATCGGTGCTTTTTTTAATTGCCAACAAAATTATCTGTTGTATCCCATGAGTTTTGCCTACACACTTGGTTTTTTTGTCCCGTACTTGAATAATAGATCAAAATTTACGGATCAGAAACCTTTGGAAATTAGAGGACTGGGATTATTACTGATGACTAAATACATGGACAAAGTAAGCCATTTCATGAACTACAGAAGGTAAAGAAGACAACTGATCCTCTCTTAAAAATATGCTTCATAGGTCAAACTTTACTGATCAGAAACCTTTGGAAATTGGATGACTGGGAATTATTACTGACAAATAAATACATGGGCAATGTAAGCCTTACTGATAACTAACTACATGGGCAAAGTAAGCCATTTCATGAATTATAGAAGGTAAAGGAGACAACCAACCCTCTCTTAATGATCTGCCTCCCTGTCTTCTTTTATGGCATGCTATTTTGTTAAAAGAGAGAATTGGTGAATCCTGCCTCTAGTAAAATGAGAATCTATAAAATCCATTGGAATACTGGTGATTCTATGAGGATACTCCAAATTAAATCCCTTGGAGATGTAGAATGGCTTAAATGGGATAACCTACTCCCATAGCTACTGAATTGGTACTATCAGAATAGGAGGTTTGACCATCTGTTTTTCAAGTTCTTGGACTTTGTCACCGAATAGATATCTCTTATTGCCATCTTTTTTTATCCATCTCATAGTTATTATTATGGGGCTTTCTACTTATTCCTATTCTAAAATTTTCCACAACTTTTACCTTGCATCAAAACTTAAAGTTTCTTACCTTTGTTCATGCCAATCAATATTTGGCTTCTTTCCTGCTCATTGTTGCTGTTTTTGGTCTCATTTATCACATCCAAGTAAGCTTTACAATCTTTTATTTAACTGAGACAAACATGCAAAGATAGCTAGTTTTCTGTAAGGACTACAGTCTGAGGGTATCCACTAGCGAGTGGAGTGGGTACCCAAGTATGAGAGTGATGTCCGATGGGGCATTTCTGTCTGATGCCACAAGTCCAATTTACTGGATTCTTCAGGATGGAGTCGCCAGGAGAGAAGTATGATCATCAAACCAACTGCTGGTCACTGATAAGTCGTGTAGCCAATCAACTGATCACAGGGAACTGGTCTTCGTTCCCCAACAACAATGCCAAAAATGTTATCACTCAGAATGGTTTCTCAAGGAATCAGTCCCAAGGGGATCTGAGAACATCTAGATTCATGTCCTTGTCACCAACAACAAACCTTTCACTTCCAGATTAGTGCTTGCTATTCCGAGGGGTGTCCTTGATGTAGTCTTGCTGATCCAAAGCCTGGAAATCTGTAATTAAATACCTTAAATCAGCAAATATTAAACACAGATCTGCAATTAAAGATTACAGACCAGTGAGCAGATTCAAAATCTGTGAACGTATTTTCAAAATCAGCGCTCGAACCTTGTGAAAGACTTGATCTTGTAGCATAAGTGACTGGTGCCAAGTCCAAGTGGTTGTTGGAGAAGATGGAATAGAAAAGAAAATCAGACAAGGCAATCTGAAATTGAATCTTAGTGATTAAAAGAATCCTAAAATCTGAATTATAAAAGTAAAGAGATCATTCCACTTTGAATGAATTGTCAACAGTAAAACATCTTTCATAAACTAGACATGTAGACTTCCATTAATGATTAATCAGAGATGACAATAGTACATAGTTCTGATACAATTTCAGATACAAACTTTCCCCAAGGAACTAAAGGGGAATTAACATAACAGTCAGTGCTTAAGTTCTTATCGACCTATCAAAGACATCAGACTGTAGCCTTACTGTAGCCTTTGGACTCAGAAATTTGATAAAGAAGAAAGAATAGGAGAAGATTTGTAGAAGAGTGAAGGACTCAATGCACTGATGATTTTCTCCTCCGCTTGCTCTGTATTTATGCTTCTGTTCTAAAATCAGCTTGCCATGCTTTTCTAAAAATAGACACGCTCTAAATTTGATGTGCTTTTCAAGTTTGAGCATGTGACTTCTTACCCCAAACGTGGCAGTATACTGAACTGATTCTAAGCTCTCAAAGGGAACTTCAACTTTGTGACTGGTCATGCTGAAAACATTGCCCTGCATAAGCTAAAATTAGAACCTGCTCATGCTAACTTGATCCTCACCTGATAGCGGTCTCCTGCTAGCAAACTTGGCATGAAAACAGGTCCTGCACATGCTGAAAATATTTTCCATAGAAGTGACCTAACTGCCCTTCGTGAACTGGTTTGCATGCTCAATGAGAACTTAAGATGACAGCACCTAACTCCACGTATGCACATTCCAAGATCAGTGCCTTACATGGTGACATATCATCTTAAAGAGATCGTCCTAACTGTCCTAAAGCAGCTCCTCCATCTGCTAGAGATAAACCACATGGAAGGTGCCAAAGACAGTGACAAAAGTGTGCTGATCTCATGCTTAAAATTAGCATTCATGACAGTTTCCCTCAGCCATAATCAGCACAAAAAACGAGATATCCTGGGTAAAAGAGCAATGCCTCACATGCTGAGAATGAGTCCACCAAAAAGGCCTATGTGGTCAATTTTATCCACATGCTAAATGTAGAAAAGCATGTGCCCTATGTGGCTAATTTTAGATATTTTCTTAGCACAAAAGCAGCAAGATTTTGAGCACTAAAGCCAGTGCCCCCTTTGCTGGGATCATTATGTGTTCCTCATTATATTTAAATGCTGAGTTGTACTGTACAGACGCCATGCTGGACTCCTAAACCCGCTATTCATGAAGCCTCACACCAGCGCTTACATATGCTATTTTTAAGACTCCTAAAATGACATTCAAACTCCCCAAAATCAAATGCCCCAGATCCTTCATATCCTTGACCTGCCCCCACCTGCCACGTCAACTCATACTCTTATGTTTTAACAGGTATGAATCACGCTGACCTAAGGAACAGAATGATGTCTCCAACAAACTTCCCAGAAGTGCTTATAGAAATCAGTCCTAAAACTACTTTGCTTGTTGAACAAGAAATCTCCATTAACTTCTGATTTGGGTGCTGATCAAACACTGGCATAGCAACCCTGAAAAAAGCCTGAATCAATGCTCATCCACGGCTCAACATTCCAAAACATTTCTTGCTGAGCAAACTACCTGTTCACTGCTATTCAAATTGCTGATTTGGCTCCTGGAATAGCCCTCCCAATCTGCTGAAATGGATCCCATGGAAATGCTGATATTACAGCTGATTATCTCTTCACAAAAGTGCTTAACAGAGTCTGCTGATAAGGTGCTGTCTGCAGGTGATCACAGGCTGATGCGTCTCCTTGAAAATGCTGATTCAAATGCAAAGAATCCTCCAAGGAAGATCACTGTTTCTGAGTCTGATCAATGCTATGCTTGAAGCTGATCTGTCAAACTAACCTTGAAGGTAATGCTAGTGATCTTCATATGAAACATGGACTGATATCAGCGCTATCTTTACTGAGTTGAATACGTGAAAGAAGCACTGGGATTATGCTGCTTCTGATCCTTAAGGGGCTATTTTGATTATGAAAATAACCCCTCAAAGGGATGCTGCAAGATTTTGAGCTGTTGAAGTGTCAAAAACAACTGCATGAATT
>SNQJ01S0069870.1:20933-37027 GCA_010110895.2 Picea sitchensis | reverse complement strand
CGATAGCCTCGATTGTCACCACACGTCCTCTAGAGATGAACGACCCTGATTTGCTCTCGGGGTCTCTGCGACTTCAAATTCCCGATGCCTCGTTCTGACGAGATGACGTTAGCTGGGTCCCACACGAAGCTCTCATTTTTCCGGAAAATCGGACTTCGCGATTATGAAATGCAAGTCCCCCTTGTCTCTAGGACTCACGAAATGCCGATCCCCGACTTCCTTCAGATTTCGGACACGCGTCCCCAGTGGATGGACAGTTCAGATTGACCCTCGGGTTTTCGCCAACTGCAAAACCGAAAACACTTACCTATGTGAGTCTCGATGATCGAAATGCCGATGGGCTCCCGATCTCGTCCACGTGTCCCAACTGATGGGCGGCTCCGATCATTTACGGGGTTTTCAACATGGATTTTCTCGATCTCTTGCTCACAGAACTCCCGATTTGCTGAATCCCGAAACTTCGATGGAGTCTTCCCTTTCGGGGCTTTTCCCGAGATCTTAGATCTTCGCCACGTGTCCCCTTAAGATGAACAGTCCTGATTCAACCTCGGGATTTCGAGACTTTCTGTGCCCCGATGACACAAGTTCCTTGTCAACTTAAAACCCCGGTCGCCGAAATGCCGACGACTCTCGATGATTGCCACCTGTCTCCTCAAGATGAACGACTCAGATTGATTTCGAGACTTTCACTATGAAAATTCCCGATCACTCGTCCTCGTGATTCCCGATTTCACGAATGCCGAAATCCCGAGGACCATGCCTCTCGTCGGAACTTTCCTCCTCCCGTCCATGAAGCTTAACCTTCATGCAACTCCCGGTCAATCCAACGACTGACGGGTATCTATGTGCAGATCTGGTGGTCCACAATCTCCTGAGCTTGAACTCCGGACGCAACTGTAACCTCCTCGCTTCTCTGGCAGATCTGACGGCTGGCGGGATTTTGCTAATCCTCCCCACAGATTCCTGACCGTCGATTTCTTCCCTTTGATGATTTCTATGAAGGAAAACCAGGAACTCCTCCCTGGACTTATCTGCTTGCACTACAAACTTCTAATGTCCCTCAATGTTTTCAAAGGCCTTACTCCTCCAGAGCTTCTCACAACTTCGAGCCTCAAAGAGGGTCCTTGCACGCACTCCTTGCGACAACCTTAAGATATTTTCAAATATCTGAGAACCCTTCGACTCTGCGCACACCTGCAGCAGCAGTCTTTTGATATTTTGCTCAGGTTCGCAACCCTGAGACCTCACTTGGCCTACACACTCCTTGCACGGCTCTTGTGCCCAAATGCACTCTGGGTGAACGGGGACAAGAGTTAAACTACCTAAGCCCTTCGTCAACGCACTCCTTGCGGACGACTTCAACTGCACTCCTTGCAGGAATCTCTTGCTCAGATAGAGAAACAATTGAAACTCATTCCTCTTACTCTTCCTCTCTCAGATTTTAAACACTCAACAAGAAATCATTCATACATAGCATAAAAGCAATTGCATGACAAAAAGAATAAACCATTCGTGAACGTAACATTCAAAGATGCATACACAGAGAATAAGTAAAACACCATGAGTCTGAACCACAACTTTCTTTATATAAATTCAAAACTTCTGTACATGGAGTCTGCTACACAGCTCTCTGCTTCTCTTCTTCCTCTGCAGTTATGCTATTGTTACAATACACAATGAGGGTGTCTATATCCCGTTTTTCCTCTTTCTTTCTAAAACTGTCTAATCTAATATTCAATTCTACCTACCTCTTTCATCTCAACATAAATGCCTCTATCTACTTCAGACGAGAGCGGGACGCTCAAGGTCTGATTACAATATAAAAGTACGCCTCTCTTTACTATCACAATTAAGGTTGGCGCATTATCTTCGAGACAATTTCAAAATTTGTGCTGGGCTTGTCCAACTGTCCTTCACTTCCGCGCTGGCTTGCTTGATGTGGGTGATGCTCCTGCATCATACTCCCTCGCTTGAAAATCTTCATGGGCTCCTGTCCATGAGCTCGCGCATGGTTCGTCCATGCCTCTGTATCTCTGCTTCGTTCTCCCAGCTGGCATCTTCAATTGGATGGTCCTTCCACTTGACCAAATATTCAAAGTACTGCTTTCTTCTGGTCTTCTTACCCACTCGTTTATCAAGTATCCGCTCCATCTGTGGCCTATCTGCAACTGGCATCTTCGTTCGCCACTGAACCTTTGACTGTTCATCATTTGTTCCTGCTTCCTCAACTTTGTATGGGTATAAATCCGAGACATTGAATATCGGAGAAATTCCGATCCCATCGGGTAATTCAATCTCGTAAGCATTTTCTCCAATTTTCTTCAAGACCCTACATGGTCCGATCTTCTTCATCTTCAATTTATTATACGTTCCTCTCGAGAACCTTTCCTTTCTCAGATGGGCCAAAATCAAGTCACCAACTTCGAATTGAAGTTGTCTTCTGTGTTGATTTGCTCTCCGCTTATACTCCTGACTTGAATTCTGCAACCGCTCCTTCACTCGGCTGTGAAGTTCCTTCATCGCTTCTGCGAAATCTTCTGCATTAGCGCTCCTAGTTGTATTATGCTCTGAATCCCTCAATTCAGAAATTCCCCTTGGCTGTATGCCATAAACAATCTGAAATGGACTCTGTCCTGTACTTCTGTTCACTGAGTCGTTATATGCAAACTCTGCCTGCAACAATATATTGTCCCAACTGCTGTGGTGCTCTGATACCACTTGATGGCGTCCACCCAGGCACCTACCTCAGCAGGTCCCGCGCCTGACCTCTCGGTCTTAAGGATCGTTCTAAATTACCCTCGAGCCGGAGTGACTCTTTTGATTCTCCCCTGGAATCCTTACTAAGATTTGACCCACAGGTCCGTCCTGCTTGTTACAGCCCTTAGGCCTGAGCATTTCTCCGTTCTTAATAGAAAATAACAATTGGGTTTCGGGGTTTTCCGATCCCCAATGTCACCAACACTTGCTTCCTCGAATCCCTGATCTCCGATATCCCGATGCGCTTCCTTTTTGCTTCAGCCCCTCCTGGCTATGCTCCCAGTGCACACGACCCTGCCTTATATGACCACAATCCTATCTCTTATCGGGATTCGGGGTTTCGAGTGTCAATATGTATTGGGTCTCTTGTTCACGAGATCCCAGATTTCTCGACTCTCGATTTCTCGACAATTGACTTTTCCTTTCGGGGAATTTCCCGAAGGCTTCGATCTCGGCCACGCGTCCTAAAGGATGGACGGTCCTCGTTGCTCCTCGCTATTTCGCGATTCGCGATTTCAAATGCTTCGGTTGCCTTGTCTTCAGGATTCGCGAAACATCGAATCTCGATATGCCGATTTGGCTTCCCTGTCGGGATTTCCCCCCCGATAGCCTCGATTGTCGCCACTTGTCCTCTAGAGATGAACGCCCTTGATTTGCTCTCGGGGTCTCTACGACTTCAAATTCCCGATGCCTCGTTTTGACGAGATGACGTCAGCTGGGTCCCACACGAAGATCTCCTTTTTCCGAAAAATCGAACTTCGCGATTCTGAAATGCAAGTCCCCCTTGTCTCTAGGACTCACGAAATGTCGATCCCTGACTTCCTTCGGATTTCTGACACGCGTCCCCAGTGGATGGACGGTTCAGATTGACCCTCGAGATTTCGCCAACTGCAAAACCGAAAACACTTACCTATGTGAGTCCCGATGATCGAAATGCCGATGGGCTCCCGATCTCGTCCACGTGTCCCAACTGATGGGTAGCTCCGATCATTTACGGGGTTTTCAACATGGATTTTCCCGATCTCTTGCTCACAGAACTCCTGATTTTTCGAATCCCGAAACTCCGATGGAGTCTTCCCTTTCGAGACTTTTCCCGAGATCTTAGATCTTCGCCACGTGTCCCCTTAAGATGAACGGTCCTGATTCAACCTCGGGATTTCGAGACTTTCGGTGCCCCGACGACACAAGTTCCTTGTCAACTTAAAACCCCGGTCATCGAAATGCCGACGACTCTCGATGATTGCCACCTGTCTCCTCAAGATGAACGACTCAGATTGATTTTGGGACTTTCACTATGAAAATTCCCGATCACTCGTCCTCGTGATTCCCAATTTCGCGAATGCCGAAATCCCGAGGACCACGCCTCTTGTCAGAACTTTCCTCCTCCTGTCCACGAAGCTTAGCCTTCATGCAACTCCCGGTCAATCCATGGTTGACGGGTATCTATGTGCAGATCCGGCGGTCCACAATCTCCTGAGCTTGAACTCCGGACGCAACTGTAACCTCCTCGCTTCTTTGGCAGATCTGACGACTGGCGGGATTTCGCTAATCCTCCCCACAGAGTCCTGACCGTCGATTTCTTCCCTTTGATGATTTCTATGAAGGAAAACCAGGAACTCCTCCTTGGACTTATCCGCTTGCACTACAAACTTCTAATATCCCTCAATGTTTTCAAAGGCCTTACTCCTCCAGAGCTTCTCACAACTTCGAGCCTCAAAGAGGGTCCTTGCACGCACTCCTTGCGACAACCTTCAGATATTTTCAAATATCTGAGAACCCTTCGACTCTGCGCACACCTACAACAACAATCTTCCGATATTTTTCTCAGGTTCGCAACCTTGAGACCTCACTCGGCCTGCGCACTCCTTGCACGGCTCCTGTGCCCAAATGCACTCTGGGTGAACGGGGACAAGAGTTAAACTACCCGAGCCCTTCGTCAACGCACTCCTTGCGGACGACTTCAACTGCACTCCTTGCAGGAATCTCTTGCTCAGATAGAGAAACAATTGAAACTCATTCCTCTTACTCTTCCTCTCTCAGATTTTAAACACTCAACAATAAATCATTCATACATAGCATAAAAACAATTGCATGACAGAAAGAATAAACCATTCGTGAACGGAACATTCAAAGATGCATACACAGAGAATAAGTAAAACACCATGAGTCTGAACCACAACTTTCTTTATATAAATTCAGAACTTCTGTACATGGAGTCTGCTACACAACTCTCTGCTTCTCTTCTTCCTCTGCAGTTATGCTATTGTTACAATACACAATGCGGGTGTCTATATCCCGTTTTTCCTCTTTCTTTCTAAAACTGTCTAATCTAATATTCAATTCTACCTACCTATTTCATCTCAACATAAATGCCTCTATCTACTTCAGACAAGAGCGGGACGCTCAAGGTCTGATTACAATATAAAAGTACGCCTCTCTTTACTATCACAATTAAGGTTGGTGCATTATCTTCGAGACAATTTCAAAATTTGTGTTGGACTTGTCCAGCTGTCCTTCACTTCCGCGCTGGCTCGCTTGATGTGGGTGATGCTCCTGCATCACCATACAACTTGTATAACACTTGGGGGTGCAACCTAGAGTGCATGAGAGTGCAATGAGGAGCACACTCCCTAAATTTCCTCATTCGGGGGCATATAATTGTAATTTGGGAGCACACTGTTGAAAATTTTCCTAATTGAGAGCACGATCTTGAGAGTGCTTTTGTAGAAAGCACAGTTTTGGAGTTGGGGCAAGACCCCTATGAGCCCTCCACAACATTGATATAGTGCATATATAGTTAAGAATTGATACCCTATACATGTTCTCTTGTATCTCTCTCTTGCCTTTTTATTTTATTGCGTGTTCATGTCAATTTGGTACCAAAGCTTTGTTTCAATGCCCAACCTAGTCATTTTTTAGAGTTGACCTCCATACCTTAGTGTACGATCACTTTGCTTCACTTCAGGCTTAGTCTCTCTACTAGGTTTGAGCCAATAGTCCTTGTGCAAGTTTTTAATTTTATTTTTAATGTGAGTTTTACTTCCCTTTCTTAGTGAAAAATAAAGAGGAGTATATTTCACACTTTTTTTGTTACATCCATTGACTCTTTTGTTGCATTTGCTAGTGGTTATGGATCCTTTTTGAGAGTTTATTTTTCATTGCCACAACTCTATTTTTTTATGTGCCCATTATCTCTAAACTTTCCCTGTTGCTCTCTCATTTTGAATTTGTTTGCTAGTAGTTCATTGTTCTCCTTATTTCTATTTTCTTTACTTATTGTGATGTGCTTCAATATTCCATACTCTACGACCACCATTGTGTCTTTCAGATAGCTATGATTCTTTTGTCAATTTCCATTGTTACTACAATCTCCAACATTTTCATGCCCTATCTATGAATTAGCACTATTGTAGTGTGGTGCTGTTTTGTCTATTGAATTCTCAATGGATCTATGTTTAAGTCCATCAACTACTATCTCGTGATCTCTTCTGCGATGTGGAGCCTTTCACATGCAACTCCAATCTTTGAAGTTCAACAACCCACTCTTATGTAGGTTACATTTCCCCCATTCACTTTTTGCTCTGACAGAGGCCAATCATGGACAAATTATGTTATGAGCTTAATTCCGCAAATAGCGTAAAAATAGGAAGAAGTAACACTATACCTTTAGAATGAGAGACAATCAACGAATAAAAAACCTCTTCGAGTAGGCAACCTCCCTTTACAACATATCCAATGCATAAAACAAGATGCATATACAAATGAATCTCCTTTATTATAAATAGGAGATAAAGTGAGCATGATGTAATCTACACTAAGTTGACTTAACCATAACTAATATTTTAATAATGAATGAGGGTTAGGACCTTAACATAGCCCCCTCTTTAAAAAAGCTTTGCCCTCAAACTTGTAATTGAGGGTGTTTTTTCATGAATTGTTCATTTTCCCATAAAACTTCTTTTGGAGGAATATTCTTCCACTTGATTAGGTGCTCCATAATGGTTCTATTTCAAAGAGAAAGAGAGCGTTGATCTATAACTTTTTCTGGTTTAAGAATCAACTTCCCTTCATTTAATATTGGAAGTTTCGTTTGCACTAGCATAGTTTGTCCTAGAACCTTTTAAAAGAAATATACATAAAAAACTTTATGAATGCAAGAAGGTAAATCTAACTCATAAGCCACTTCTCCAATCTTGCGAAGAATCTTGTAAGGTCCATAAAGTTTTGGATCTAGTTTTTTATTCTTCTTTTGTTTGAGAGTAGATTGCCTAATAAGGTTGTAGTCTAAAAAATACCCAATCACCCTCTGCGAACTGTTTTTAATTGGATGTTGATCTGCTTGCTGTTTCATCCTATTTTGAGCCATTTGAAGCTTTTCTTTAAGAATTTGCAAAGTTTATTTAATATTTTTCATATGTGAGTCTACTACTTGTACTTGGAATCATCTTACAAATGATGTGATACTAGAAAGTGGATATCCATAAATAGCTTCAAATGGAGACATTTTAGTAGATGCGTGATATGTGGTATTGTACCACCATTATGCTAGAGAAAGCTACTTGACCCATTGAGATTGCTTGTTTGAAGAATAACAATGAAGTTAACCCTCTAAACATTTCTTTTAACTATTTATGTTTGACCATTTATTTGTGGTTGATAAGTTGAACTCATAGCTAGTGTTGTTCCCCTTGTCTTCCATAACTATTTCCAAAACATTCATGTGAATTTTGGATCTCTGTCACTTTAGGAAATCCATGAAGCCCATGAATTTCTTTCATGAACATTTCCGCCACTTGGCTTGCAATATATGTACTTTGAATTCCATAAACTTTATGCATATTTTGTGAATCTATCCATGACCACAAAAATGTCATGTTTACCCTCTGATTTTGGTAACATGTAATGAAGTCCATTGATATCTCTTTCCATCTTTGATCAGGTGTGTGTAAATGTTGAAGTAACCCAGGAGCCTTGATTGTCTCTCATTTGTTTCTTTGGTATGCTTGACATTCTCTTACAAACTTTTGAATATCTTTCTTCCTTCCTTCCCCTTAAAAAATCTTTTTTGATCCTTTGATACGTTTAAAGGAACCCCGATCGTCCCACCATCGAAGTGTTATCAGAATCCCTTAATATTTGTTGTTTCAAATTTGATTGACAACATAAAAGTATTCTAACCTTGTACCAAAATATATCTCTCTTCCACTCCCAGTGCTCCATAGAGATTTTCCCTTCTTTTAGACATTTTATTTTCTATCTAGTATTATTGTTTTCTTGCCATTCATCGTGAGTTTTTTCCACCCTAATAGGGATGGAAGATGTAATGGAATATAAATTGGAGGTTTCTTCTATTATGGTAAGGGCATTTGCTACCACATTGTCCTTCCTTTTTTTTGTATATTATTTCAAAATTAAACCCTTACATTTTTGCTACCTATTTTGTTCCTCTTTTGACGACAACCTTTACTCTAAAAAGTACTTTAGGTTGTCATGGTCTGTCTTGACTTTAAAATGCCTCTCAATGAAATATTGTCACCATTTTTTATTGCATGTAAAATTGTTGCCATTTCTTTTTCATATGTAGATTTCATTAAGTCTTTTTCTTTGAATTGTTTACTTTCAAAGGTCAATGGTTTCCATTCTTGCATCAATACTACTCCAATTCCTTGTCTTGATGCATCACATTCGATTATGAATTCTTACGAAAATCAGGAGTTGCCAATACTGGGGTAGAAGACATACCATTCTTTAAGAGTGAGAATGCCAAGGTAGCCTCTTCATTCCATAAAAATGAACTTTTTTTCAAGAGAGATGTGAGTGGGCTTGCAATGCATGCATAATTCTTAACAAATTTCCTATAATATTCCGTGAGACCCAAAAATCCTTTGAGACTCTTATTCTAATGAATGGGTCATTTTGTAATAGCTTGAATCTTTTGAGGGTTCACCTTAACCCCTTACTGTGAAACATTATGTCCTAAATAATATGTTTCTTGTTTCCCAAAAGCACATTTGGACCTTTTTATATACAATTGATTGTTCTAATAAATCTGTTGGACTTTATCCCCATGTTTGATGTGTTCTTCCCATGATTTGCTATAGATAAGCATATCATCAGAGAAAATCAACAGAAACTTAGATGAGGTCGAATTTTTTTGTTCATATGGATTTAAAAAGTAGGAGCATTAGTCAGCCCAAAAGTGTAATGCCTCATATTGACATCGGTAGTTAAACCACATTATGATATTTTTTGTATTTATTTGCTTATTAATTGTGGAACTCTATTAGAATGATGAAACTTTATTATATGGACATGTGGACCTATCTATATGTAAAAATTATGTATAGTTTATTGTTTACATTATTAATGATAGATATTGTGTGATTTACTTCTAACATGTAAATTTAAATGAAAGATTGTGGTACATGGATATCAATATAAATTATATGTCAAAATGAATCAATAGGTACCATGCACATGATAAATAAATTAGCTTGATTACATTTTTTGTCAGTGAATAACATAGGAATCACATATAGGTAGTTATGTGGTTATACATGATCTCATGTTTTGGTAAACTAACCTATAGGTTGAATGGGCTAAGGGATAGTTAGATAAGTGTGATATTAAAGTGACATAAATGTTGTGGACATCGAAAGAGAAATGGTATGCTATGAAACATTAATTTGTTATTTAATTATTGGTTCAATACATTGCTATGGTATGTGGGCAAGTGCGGGTTTTACATGAAGCACACTTTCCCAAACTAGTCATTGGATGACATAGATCTAACAACCACAATAGT
Source organism: Picea sitchensis (assembly GCA_010110895.2). NCBI lineage: Eukaryota > Viridiplantae > Streptophyta > Pinopsida > Pinales > Pinaceae > Picea > Picea sitchensis. The sequence continues at coordinate 27,465 of SNQJ01S0069870.1, read as the reverse complement.
AGCTTAGTATGGTACTGATAAGGTGTTGACCCTAGTTATATCAAGAGGGGTGGAGGTATTTTCCCACCATTTATCCTCTAAAACCTGGAGTCGTGGGGGGGATGTGTTAAGCCATGCTCCCCTAGATGTGTGATGGCCATTGTTAGTTGTCTATTGGAGGAGCTTGATCGATATAGTTGACACTTATGCTTACGGGTTCTATTTGGGGTTAGGTCAATGTAGTTGATGTTCCAATATATTATGATAAAGGAAATGATATGATTTGAAATATGGAAGTATGTTAAGAAGGAAGGGTGATTCAAAGTAGTTAAGAATGTTGTTGTGAATTAGAAATGCAAACTTAGTTCCTTAATTCATTTTTTTGTTTAAATGTTTGCTTAATTAATTTATGATGATCTTGGTGTAATGTTTAGTTCATATTAGATTATTGTGACTTAGTTAGTAAGACTATTGGATGTTATGTTTGTTAGGATTTTTAGAAACTCAAGAGTCAGTTAAGTTCAACTTGGTCTAAAGTGTCTCTAAGTAAAAGTGTGTTTCTTTAGTATGCATTTGTAGTTAGGTAATCTGATGGTCCTGATATGTTTTATACATAGAGTGATTTGTTGACTCATATTATCCTCGATCTTAATGATTATATTGATCCATGTCTTGGCACCCAATTGGTCCATGATCTCAATTTAAAGAGCCCCGAGGGTCATTTTCTAATGATTGATTGCGCGGAATTCTCTTGTAAAATATTTTTCTTTTGCATTAATATATTTTCTCAAGTGTCCACATTGGCTAGGGACATGGGCTATTTCCTTCTTAGAGAGTTTCAACTATGTAAAAACATTGGTGTTATGATCTCTGATATGGTTGTGTGAGGGGTTTCTTAAGGTGTTCGCCCTGTGTGAGAATACTCTGTTTTGTTGAACATGATATCAGAGCCCATTTGAAGACTCACTCCCATTGTAGATCAAGATTCAAACCTGTGTTATTACATTTTTGGGTTCTTCCATTTTCGTGCATTTCTAAATTGAGAGGACTATTCCATTGCGTTCATAGCACTATTTTCAATTGGAAACACTTTTTGTTTCACTCAAAAAGGTTTTCATTTTTCCAAGATATGACCATTTTTGTTAGATCTAAAGGTATAAACGCCGAATATACCATTTTTAATTTTTTTTAAAGAGTTAATATTTCAAATTTATATTTTTATTTCCAGTTTACTACTCTTTCGAGTCTGCGTATGTTCTTTACCATGTGCTCTGTGCGACCTTGGCAAATCAGAAACAAAGCGAAAACTGTTTTCTTTTCTACGTATGCTCTTTGCTTTGCGCTTATGTGAACTCAACAAATCAGAAACATAGAGAAAACTTGCATTTTTCGAGTAAGCTAATCGACATCTAACCCCATTATTGTAAATATTCGAGAATATTTGTTTTGAGAAATTTCACTTATTTTTGTGTGCGATTGTGTTAAAGTTTTTTGTAGGAAAAAACAAGGGTTTTGGGGGTAAGCATGCACTTCAAGACAGAGTAAAATAAAATAAAATAAAAATAAATCCCCTCTCCATCAAATTTTCTATATATTTTTCATTAGCTCACTTAGTTGATAGTTACTTTATTTAACAAGTACTGCATGGCAGCATAGTCCCTGCTGGGTTGAATTGGGAATAAATGCAGAGGGATGGGGAAAATGTAGCGCGTGCAGATGGAAATTGCAACGTAGATGTGGAAAACAACATGAAGCACATGTGGTATCCATGCAAGAAATGACACGTTCCCTCTAAAGTCCCATTTATTTTTTGAAACTATATAATCCATCTTGCTATGTTTGAAATTTCCGTTTTTTCTAGTAGTGTGAGTTGCTATGCTCGAGATTTTGGTTCCTACTTTGCATGCTTTATCTCTTCAATGTTTTATCTTTTCAATGTATATTTTGAACTGGTTAGAGTTAAGTAAATATGCATAGCAGCAGAAAAAGATATGCATGAGAAAAACATAATTCAAATTAAAAAAAACACAATTTCTTAACATTCAACATAGTTGAAGATAAAAATTTAGGAGCACATAAATACAAAAGGAGATAAAAAAATAATTTTATTTGGAATATATAAAAAAAATAGTTTGTTACATATTTCTAGAAATTTAAATGCGTTTGTCATATAGACTGAGATTGGGGCTCTCGTGGACCATAAGAGAAATATGTACAAGAAATATGACTGTGGAAAGAAGAAGTGGGCGATGGTAGAATGTAATACCTGAAAAGAAGAAATCGGAAGGTATCAGTCTTTGGCTAGAGATTTCTATTTAGAAAATGTGGAATAACTGGATTGATAAACAAAACATGATGTGATCAGTATAGACTTACATCGATGGTACATATCAACCTTTTGCTATTTGCTTGTTGATGGATTTTTCCGTTGCCTTTCGTCGGTGACCCGCTTCAACTCCCTTTGGACGAATTCTTCAATGTAGCTTCTCAAGAGGACGACGCTGATTTCATTCCAGATTTTTATGTTGAAAAGTCCTTTTCTAATTCCCTAAGATCAATAGAAAGATTATGCAAAGCCTGATCAATGTCTTCATTTTGTACCGAATAGTCAACTAGCCAATGGTCCACGTCATTTTCACCATATTCAAGAATGCTGTAAAATTTTTCTAAAGACAATGCCTTAAAAATATCAACTTGTTTATCGAAGGATTGCTTAGTTAAGGTCAACGAGTTGACGATTAAATTTGGGTCTTGGAACTCATTGGTCCTTCTGGCTAAGTCTATTTTGGTCATCTTTGTGAATAATGTTTCTTTGTTTGATATGGCTTGCTCACATGATTGGACAATGAGATACAGGTTCTTCACCTTCTCTTTCCAACATGCTTCTAATTGAGTGATCCGGATTTTGGAGGGGAGATCATGTTGTCTCCTTGTCGTGTCTGTCATGTTGTTGACATGGAAGGAAAAAGGGATGACCGTGTACAAATAGAAACTTTCTTCATTTTTTAAATCCATTTGCAAATGTTCCAGCAAGTTATGTGCCCTCGTTCCAAGGGAAGCTGTATTTTGTGATGTTTCCCAGGCCTCAGTAACCAGTTCCATTATTTCCTTGATATTATTCTCCACATATCCTTTACACGATGCGAGGAGGATGGAGGATCCTTTTAACTTGGCTGCAGGGGTGGCAGACATGGCTATTGCCAAAGGACTGGAAAACAATGGCATAGGAATCAAAGCTTCCTCCAATTATTTGATCCGGTCCTTTAGTATGGCATTCTCGGCCTCAATGAATCTAATGGAATCAGCAAGAGCATCTCCGGTTGTTCTGTGAAGTCCAGAGATTTGGGACGGCTACATGTTCGCAAGGCCAACCTCTGAACGAAATTTTCCTTTCTTATTTTTTACATCTCTCTTTTCAATAATTAATTTTTTAGACTCGCTGTAAAAAACAACGCTCTAGAATACGAAGGATTCATCTTCGTAAAAAAATTCGGTATCAACTATGTCTATTGGGCAGCTACGCTGGATTGCGTCTCCCGACTGATCAAGGTTGCAAAATATGCTATCCAGATCAGTGTTAAGTTCCATGTTCTCACTCTCAATTTCGGGCTTTTCTGCCTGCCCTACAATTTTTTTTCTCTTCTTCTCCACGGGAAGCTTGTGAGAACTATCAATTTTAGGATGAGGAGGGTTGTTATCTTCTCCTCTGTTTGAAGAACTTTGGGTTTCTTTGTTAGTGTGGTAGGCCGTTGGAGCGATGCTCCGGGATGTCGTGCTTTTGGGAGTGCTTTGCGGCGATTGAACACTCTGCTCACCGGGGCCTTTACCCTGTTGTTTGTAAAATTCATTGGTGCTTTGCAATGTATCTAGGTTGCCGACATCAGAAGCAAGAGTATTGTCGCAAGTGTCTCTGTTTTCACCCAAGTGTTTCTGGAAAAAAAAATTGTCGAGGACAACTGTAAGTAAATGTTCTAATTTTTTTTTATTAGGGTCGAACCCTCTTAGCTTTTCAGCATATCTCAGGTTCATGTTATTGAAATGTGCTATGTATTCGTCAATTTTGTTGACATTCCTTAACACGAAGTCATCGACTTTCCAAGGCAGAGGAATGAACTGTTTTTTTCTCTTCTCATGGAATAGATGCAACCAGTAGTTATATTGCCTTGCTATTTCTGTAACAAACCTTCTGTCCGGAATATGACATGGAAGGAGAGCAGGTTTTTCCCTAGAGCCAAAAATTCTTATCACAATGTAATCATCCATTGCTTCAAGCACCCCCTTCTTGTCCAAAAACTTGGTCGCCTGGTCAGATACGCGGGGAGCATCTTCTCCTAATAACATAACTTTGAAAACAGAGACAAAGTCATTAAAAACCTCATAAAAACAGTGGGAGGCCTTTTTCTTCCACAAGGCCTGGTACCACAAGGTTACTGGGTCGAACTCCCAGTTTACCCTCTTGGACATGGACAATTTTGGAAACCGACAGCAATGAGCTATTACAAAAACCAAGTAGGATGACATATACAATTTCTTGTCCTTTTTGAAGCTTGACAATTGGGAACAGATCTCATGGGAAATTAACTTCGCCCAATAAAAAATGGCTTGTTCCTCGACTTTGAAATAAAAAATATAAAGAACCACGCGAGAAATAGTTGCTGTGGATTCTTGTCCCGTTATTCTTGTAAACAACCAGACAATTTCCCGGAATGGATTTTTAAATGAACTAACCTGCAAGTCTATGATATATTTAGGAACTGCCATTGGGTCTTCCAGGAACTCGGGCAAGAGGTCCAACCCGTTATTATGCTTTCTTAGGAATTGACTGGAGTCTTCTCCTTTGAACATCAATGTTGGCTCTGATAATCTTAACATCTGGTGGAAGACTTGAGGCGACAAAGAAACAAAGGAGTGGTTCTGTAGTCGAATAATTCTTTGTTCTAAAATATATTTATCCACGCACCAAGAGACCATCTCCTTACAGTGAAAAAATTCAGGGACACAACCTGCACGAGCAATCCCAGAGGTCCAAATTATTTCGTTCTGGGCGGAAGGGGATGAGTACTAAGAATATGCCCTGGACCACTGGAAGTTTTGGTCCTCACGCCCGAATTTGTTCACTGTATCTCCACATAACTATTGTCGAGCTGGTGCCATTAGTTTATGAGAACGTCCGTTTTCTCCAGACGATGCTTGAAATGAGCAATTGGAGGGGATAATATACCCCCCCAGAAATGTTGGTTCAATGCGTGTGAATGAGAAATATCCTTGAGATTTTCGATCATTAATGACAATCTCTATGGGTGCTGGATAATGAGCTATTAGAAGTAAAGCTTAATTATTGCATACTTAGAAGTGAGAAGGTGGCGGGTACGACAGAGAGAAATTAAGGATTGGAGGTTTCGTGAACGAGCCAAACCGACGACGTGTGAATGACATTCCATGATATTTGAAATTAACACTCAAAAGGGATAATAAAACCCTCCACAAATCTTGGTTTAATGCATATTAATGACAGATCTTCTCGAGCCTTTCGCTCATCAATGAAAATTTACACGGTTCCTGCATGATGAGCTGTTAGCATTAAAGCTTACTAATTGCATATTTAGAAACATGACCTTACATATATATATAATTTTTTTTTTATTATAAACAAGTGCGAAGGTGACAAAGACAGGGAAGAGAAAGCAAAGAATGGCCAAGTATGAAAAGCGGTAAGACATGCTTCAAAATAGGTTTACATGAGATAATCAGGAGAGGTGAGTGTCCAACGGTCAAATTGTATGAGTTGGAATTTTTGACTGCAAAACACGTAAAATGGAAGAGGGCATGATGGTGCAATTCAGTGGATGGTTTGTATATTTGCGGAATTCCAGGAAAGTGGCTAAGTATGGAATAGGGAAACGGTTGGTCGGGCTCGTTTTTAGAATTAGGGATTGAATATTTCGTGAATAGGCCAACCCGAGGTCCTGCGAATGATATTCCATGGTGTTTGAAATTAACACTCGGAAAGGATAATATAACCTTCCAGAAATCTTTGTTTAATGCGTATTAATAGGAGATCTCCGCAAATCTTGGTTTATCATTNTATATTTATAAACATTTTATTATTATAAACAAGTGCGAAGGTGACAGAGACAGGGAAGAGAAAGCAAGGAATGGCTAAGTATGAAAAGTGGTCGAACGAGCTTCAAAATAGGTTTACAAGAGATAATCAGGAGAGGTGAGTGTCCAACAGTCAAATTATATGAGTAAGAATTTTTGACTGCAAAACGCGTAAAATGGAAGAGGGCATGATGGTGCAATTCAACGGACAGTTTGTATATTTGCGGAATTCCGGGAAAGTGGCTAAGTATGGAATAGGGAAACGGTCGGTCGGGCTCGTTTTCAGAATTATGGATTGAATATTTCGTGAACAGGCCAAACTAAGGTCCCACGAATTATATTCCATGGTGTTTGAAATTAACACTTGGAAATGATAATATAACCTTCCAAAAATCTTGGTTTAATGCATATTAATGAGAGATCTCCGCAAATCTTGGTTTAGCATTAAACA
>SNQJ01S0069870.1:0-20923 GCA_010110895.2 Picea sitchensis | reverse complement strand
ACCTGGATCTTGAGAAAACCAGGTTCAAGTTAGAAGACACTTTGTTTATATTTACTTAAACAATTTTCATATTATTTTATTTTATTAGTATTCTTTGTGGGCCAAATGCAAACTATGCTCAAATTGGAAGGGTGGATCAACATTTTCATATGTAAGCATACTCTCAACTATGCGAACCTGTAATATATGAACAATACTAAAGAGGGGCATCATGTCAACACCTTTGTAGATGACAGGGGGGCATCACAATATTGCATTCTTGCTATGATGATGCCTTAAAAAAACTAAAATAAGAAACTAATCAGATTCCATAATATTCTCCCATTAATGCATTTTAATGGGAGATGTCCTCGATATTTCCGCGTATTAATGCCAATATTTTCTAACATCTGTGATGAGCCGTCACTAGTAAAATAATATTTAATGTGCATTGGGAAGCGATGAAATTGGCGGGGATGGAGGGGAGTGGAAAATTCTTTGGTACTTTTTTGAACCTAGGATTCCGTGGTCGAATTGTAGATCACCCAAGTTTTGGATGCAAGATGTATACTCCGAACATGGGGCATGAGAGTTCGATAACACCTACCCGGAAACCCACAACCATAAAATTGGATAAGTAAGGAAATGAAAGCAGTCGGTCGGACTCATGATGTCAAGATATAGATGGATATATAATTTGTGAGTTCGCCACCTGGGAACCTGCTATCATAGAAATGCGACTAAGTATAGAAGAGGAAAAAAAGAAAGGGAGCAGAGAAATTTATGCTTGACAGAAGAACACTTTGTCTAATAATTTTCAAGCGATAGAAACACATCGACTATGGGGCATGAGAGTTCGGGGCATGGGAGTTCCATAGGGCCTAGCTGGGAACTGACGGGCATAAAATTTGCTAAGTATGGAAACAAAGAGAAGTCGGTCTGAATCTTGATGTGAAGATATAGATGGATATTGAATTTCTGAGTCCACAACCCAAGGAACCCGTGAGCATAGACATGTGACTATGTATATAAGCAAAAATGGATAATAGAGGGGAAGAAGAAAAGGGAAAAAACGACAAGTATAGAAGAGAAAAAAAAGGGAGTAAAGAACTTTATGCGTCACAGAATAACACTTTGTCTTAAGTATGGAAAGGCGAGCCGGTCAGACGGAGTTATCGTAGGCAGAGTGAGGCTTGGGAGTTCGAGGATTCCGAGGTCGAATTGTAGATAACGAGAGTTTTGTGTGCAAGATGTATATCTGAACACGGGGCATGGGAATTCAATAATGGATTCGAGGGAACCTGCGGCCATAAAATTGGCTAAGTGTGGAAACAAACTGTGGTCGGTCAGACGTGTGATGTGAAGATATAGACGGATGTAGAATTTCTCAGTCCACCACCCCAGAAACCCGCGAGCATGAATATGCGACTAAGCATAGAAACAGAAACAAATAATATAGGGAAAGAAGAAAAAGGAAGAACATGTAAGTATAGAATAGGAAAAATAAAGGGAGAAAATAGCTGTATTCGTGACACAAGAACACTTATTCTGATAATTATGAAGCTATAGAAACACATCAACTATGAGAAAAATATTTTTAGCTATGGTATATAGCTGGAGCTCAATAGACCCTGGTTCAAGATAAAAGAGACGTTGTTTATATCTATCTCAACAAGCAATAGACAAAATATATGACTTGGCACATTTCTATGTAAGCATTCAGACAAAGTCATCGTAGGTAGAGTGAGGCATGGGGGTTCGAGTCTGGGGTCAAATTGTAGATAACTAAATTTTCGGGTGCAAGATGTATACCGCGAACACAAGGCATGAGAGTTCGATGACACTTACCCAAGAACCTGCGGTCATAAAATTCGCCAAGTATGAAAATGAACGACGGTCGGTCAGACTCTTGATGTAAATATATAGATGGACATGGAATTTGTCACTCCACCATCCTGAGAACCTGCGGGCATAGACATGGGACTAAGTGTAGAACCAAAAACGGATAATAGAGGGGAAGAAGAAAAGGGAGAACTGTATGGCTCACAAAGCAACACTTAGTGTGATAATTATCAAGCGATACAAACACATCAACTATGGGAAAAACATATAGTTGGAAAAATTGAACAACATATGCAGATCATAGTTTTTTTGTAACCATACCTCTTAGTCTCAGGCATACACATTGTATTTTCTGCGGCACATTGCACTCCATCCTTGTGCCCAATTACTCTGTTCTTGTTTCAATGTAGCAATACAAAGAATACAATGGACATCGAAGCAAGTTTTTTTTGACAGAAACGGTTATGGAGATTTGTATTAATAACAGTGGACATGCCACTGGGTTCGATACATCGATAAACTTTGCTTGAAAGCTAGAAAACTACTGCTTGAAGATCCTAACGCATTACTAACTTGTAGAAATAAACTGTTTCAGCGAGCCTGAGCGGCTCCGCGTTATTACATCATTTCTTGTTTGGATTTTTTTTTTCTTTTTTGACACTGTTTGCCATTCGATACTTTGGTCCGCAGATTGACTTTCCAACGGGTCCAGAGGGTCTTCCTCGTCGGCTAGATCTACCCAACGTGAGGTCTGGGGTTCTGGCCGGGTGGGCGACTTGGGAGTGGCTTCTGCCGGAGCTTCCCCCTTAGCAGGGGACTTGGTTTCGGCCTCAACTTCTGCTTCTTCTGCCGCTTCTTGGGCCTTGCTTTCAATGCGCGGTTCTGATGATGCCCCCTTCCACCAGGTTGGTCTTTGGTTTTTGGACGACCTTTTTTTCCCGGGCTGTTTTCCACAGCTTCGGGCCAAGTGCCCCGTTTCAAAGCAGTTCCTACACCTGAAGCTGAGATTCTCATAGTCGAGGATTTGGGTCCTGGAAAAGTCCTTGCCTTGGAGAATTATTTCAGTGGGGAAACCTTTGGAGAAGTCCATTTCAACACAAATTCGAGCGAAGGTGGAGCGGGCTGGCTCTGAGTCCGGACTACTGCAGAGGAACTTGCCGAGGCTATTGCCAATCACCTTAAGAGACTCATCTCCCCAGAAATGTAGGGGCAGGTAAGGAAGTCTCACCCAGACCGGAGCTGAAGCGATACAGTTTGTGGATGGATCGAAGACAGGGGTCCATGGTTGCATGGACAGACCTGCTCTGCCCCAAAACCACGGCCCGGTGTTAAACACTATGTCTCTGTCGCTTGTAGATTCGAAAACTGCTATAAAAAACCCCTTTGCACAAGGGTAGGTGATGACTTCTCCTTCTAAGAGTGGGTACCATTCGGAAAAGATCCAAGCGTGCAGATCCGACAGAGTAGGCCAATAACCGTTAAACCTGCATACTAGTGCGTGCTTGCTATAATGGAAGGCATGAGTTAGAGCTTCCTTTGGAATTTGAACTGAGACTGCAGGGGCTTCTGGAACTGCTGCATGCAACCCGACTGGACGACCTTGAGAGGCAGCCTCAGGGCCCGTTGCATGCATACCAGAGGGAAATATCTGGCGAGAAGCCACCTCTTTAAAGGAGGGGGCCGAAACTAGGGAGATCTCGTCTGTCGGAGCACCAGAGGCCGTGCTTGCATTAGAGGGCAGTCCGGAAGAGAGATCCGCGGCCAAGGAAAAGCCATCATCCGCCGCCGTAGCCACACCAGGAGAGACGCCTCTGTGTTTTGAGGATTTAAGCAGCGCGCACGAATCTCCAGGGGGAGCACTACCGTGAAGAGGATCCGCGAGTGGAGGGGCCACCGCCGCAACAGGAGGGCCGCCTTTCTTCTGAGCAGGGGGCGAGGGAGCTGCCATGGAGATTTCTGTAGCTTTGAAGGAGGGAGGAGGGTCCGGGAGGGCCACAGGGCCGACCTGCGGGAGGTCCTGGAGCGCAGGGGCGCAGGGGCGCGTGACCTAATTGCGCGCGGCCTCGCTTCTTTCCACAATCGAGAGATCTACTCCAGTTTCTTTCTCCTAATAAGACAGATCTTAGCATCTATGGTAAAACTTGGATATCGAAGCAAGTTGCTACGTAGGAACACATGAAAAAAAAGATGGAGTACAAATTTATTTATTTGAATACAACAACACAGAAAATAGAATTGACATAAAGACAAGTCAATATACATGAAGATATGGAGTATCCAAGGAAAAAAATAACAAAGCTGCAAATTAGTGTAACAAATATAGACATAGTAAATGAAAATCAATTGGATATGGAACACGGGTAGAAATATGCACCTTTGCCTGGATTCTTCTACACTTATGGTTAAGAGTTCTTTGCTGTGTCCAGTTTTCCACTTTGTTTCTATGAAAAAGAGCACAAAACAAAGTGGACATGAACATAAGTTGACATGTAAAGAAAAAAAGCGAGGAATATGTACATAGAGTAAATAAAATAGAATAAAAGGAATAGAGTAACAAATAGTGTTAGAAGAATGTACCGTTTTTGTTTTTTTTGTTCATCCATGTTTGCGTATATATAAAAATTTGTGTAAAAAAAGGTTGTGCCCAAAATCAATTACAAAGCAGGGAAAACTAAGTAGTTGGATAGCTTGGTTTTCTGCAACAAGATAGACATATATGCTTTGAAACATAGAAATATTATTTTGCAATATGTTTGATGTATATTTCATAATTCAAGTGMAATACCAATTGTATCGYGATCAGACCAGTATGTGTACAAACCAGGGAAAACTAAGAAGTTGGATAACTTGGTTTTCTGCARCAAGCTAAACATATATGCTTTGAAACATAGAAATATGATTTTGCAATATGTWTGATGTATCTCTCATAATTCAAGTGCAATACCAATTKTATCGTGATCAWACCAGTATGTGTCTAAGATAAATAYGTTGTATTGAGAAATGGACACATTTGACCATACATGGTCAATAAGTGCGTTTTGTACATGGYTTGTGTTGTTCAAAAGAAAGMGGAGACTGYATTTGCACATGTAGTTTTCCAATTCTTTTGTTCTGGAATTATTTTGTAGCATGTCAATATTGAAGTCTCCTACAATGACAATTGTTTTGTTCAGATGAAAATGGTCYAATGCATTGGAAAGAACATTTAGTATGTTAGAGAATGTTGCATGGGGAGCAACATAGAGATTCAATATTGCAATTTTTGATCCATTGAAAAATACTTTTGCAAGCACCATCTCAACATTGTTTTCTTCTAAATGTATATGCTCCAAAATTGTTACATGTTTTTTCACCAATATCATCACCCCATGTGTAATGTAACTCGATATGCAATTATGATTTGGAAATTGTTTGTTTTGCATGCATAATGCCATGTATGTTTCCTGTAAGCATAGAATATCGGATTGCATTGTGTCATAGTCATTGAGTATATCATCGATATGTGCATGTAAGCTGCATGTGTTAAGTGAGAGAAGTGATACATATGAGTTTGTTTGTATGGATTGGTAATCATACTACAGATGCCACTTTGCGGTAGTCCTGAGGCGTTTCATCTCAATGTCAACTTTGTGTTTAACTTTGAAGTTATATTTTGTAAGAGGACTTAGTAAATACAAGGAGTCTATACTTCTGACATGGGACAGTGCTGTGTATACAAGTCCATGTATTCGAATTCTAGTGGGTTCAAATGCAACACTATCAAGTGTTAGTCCTTGTGATCTGTGGACTGTACGTGCACATGCAAGTTTAATTGGAAACTGTTTTCGAATCTTCAGTCGACCTGTATTTGCTGATGTCGATGCTGGTTTTGATATTCGCAAGATAGGTGTCCAATCGTTTGCAGTGTTTGAATTATATAGATAATCGAACTTGTTTTCTTGTCGGTGGCCTATATGCGGTTCATGGAACTTAATCTAGGACATCAAGTTTTTCTGTTTTGGTATAGCCTTTTAGTATTCCATCTGCACCATTGACCAAGCCATCCTGTGAATCATAGTTGCAGGCATATATTTCAACCAACATGTCTAGTTTCAGGACAAGTTGCAAAGGTAAAGTGGTTGTATGTTCATGACATGGCACATTTCCATGGTTGTCTTCTTCGAGGTTAATTGAATTGATGATGATATCATCGCCAGGCATGAGCAATAGCATGAACCTGTTATGCATTGCAACATCCCTATTCATGTAGAACAGGTAAGGAAATGTTGGGTCTATTGGTGTAGGTCACATGTACCTCGAATTGATATATGTTAAGTCATCATGTGTTTGGTTATTTGTCCGCATTCTATTCAGTATTGCAATAAATGTTTCATCTGTCTGGCGCATTGTAGTATGCAATTCAAAGCATTTAATATTGTATTTCCAGAAGTCATGCGTCACTGTTTGCATGTTGACCATAGGTTGTTCAAATATCAAAGAATCTTGGATGGGCCGAGCCTGGTAAAGATCCCCACAAAATATCATGTCAATGTTTCCAAAGTATTTCGTGTGCACATGTTTTATGTTTCTTAGCCGGTTGTCAATGGAATACAAGAAGCGACTTCCAATCAAATATGCCTCATCTATGAAAACAAGTTGTAGTTTGTCATAAAAATTAGACAAGGTATCTAACATTTCCTTGCTTAGTGGAAGAAACTATGACTTGTTAAAAGGCATTAAAAATGTAGAGTGGACTGTTGTTCCACCTGCATTATATGCATCTTTTCCTGTGTATGAAACTATTAGTCCCTTTGGTTTCATAGGATAAGAGGAATTGTTTGAATCATAGATTCATATAAGCATTTGGAATAATGCTTTTGCTGTGAATGTCTTGCCTGTTCCTGCTCCGCCTCTAAGGAACAAGTGCATAGGAGCGTGCATGCTCAAGCATTTTTTAAGCACAATGTCCTTTAGAATTGTTTGCTGTTCTCGATTCAACAAACGTCTGATTCTGTGGTATTCATTATTTTCAATAGGGAAAGGATGTTTTGTGACTTGAAAACCAAGATTGATATGTTTTTCAATGCTGCCTACTCGAGGACGAGGCAAATCTGCTTGCAAGTCATAGGACTTGCAGGGAGTTCTGGTTGTTTTTCAGTTTGTGAATGTCTCATCAAGATTGTCATGGTTTTCTAGTTCATTAACTGGAATTTCTAGATCACCCCATGTTGGATTAACATTGTAAGTAAATCTAGATTCATTGGTTTTCACTATAGTCTCAGAGGCAACATACACAACTTCCCATGTAGGGAAGTTATGTTTTAATGTGTTTTCGTTTTCATCGAACATAACATATAACAACAATTTTCATAGTCAATATGTTTTTTGTATTTGACAAACCGTATCACAAACAATTTTTTTCTTTTTGATATGGGTGCACCATTTTTTTTGTAATGCGATACGAATTCTGCTAAGCAGATATACTTAGTAGGAGATGGACGCTCGATGTAATAATCAATAATAGAGCGAAATAGTACATCCTCTAAATTGTCAGGCTCTTGTTATAGAAAAGATGGTGGTTTAAGCACAAATGTGCGTTTCTCAAGTGGAGATGTGTTTATGAAGACACATTTTCTTGAACTACAATTGCGGGGCAGGGAAAGTGTAATGTGGACTGCTTGTTGAGTAAACATTTGTTGAAGATTAAGTAATGTATTACCAAGCGTACACATCATTTGTATAGCATCAATATGACTTCTTTCATGTTCTTTCCGTATTCTTCTAAATGCAGTTGTCCGAGATTTGTCAACCTTTGTCATATATGAGGTACAGTACGATGCTGCAACATATGCATTGAGGACATACTGCGCATCTGTATTTGCATTCCACATAACTGGCATGTCCTTGGAGAAACAGTTGTTCTAGATATGGGTAAGTTTTCGTTTAAGGAAGACTGTTGGTTGTTTAAGCGTACATTGTATGGCTTGGATGTACTCATCTTCTGTTAGATTTAGCTCTATCAAGAAGTCATCGAAGCTCATTAACCCATCAAAGTCTCATTGTTCTAGAAATGCAAACAAGGATCTAGATTTCTCAATGAAAAAATTGTCCTATAAACTAAGTGGCTCTATGATTCTTGTTGTTCTCATTGGCGGCACGGGGAAGTTGTATCTGCAATGCGAGTTTTTTCATTTTTTACAACTTTTTGTATGATAATGTCTATGAACTTTGGAAAGTTCTGGATCCAAATGATCTGTGTTGCATGTTATGTAATTGTCCACAAACTGTTTGATCTGTGAGTTGTTGTCATCTCCATAGACCGGTGCACCCTCTATCCAGAACAATGCGTGTTCATGCTCACTCCCCCTATTCTGGAATTCAGTCACAAAAAAATAGTCCGATATTTTTCCGAAAAACGCTTCATCATGGCATATCATTTGTCTCAAAGCATTTATTCTATGTCTATAGTAGCGAGTACATGCCACTGGGTATTTTCTTATGAGGTAGTCGATGCTATCATTTTCCAATGTATCAATTTGTTTTTTACGTTTCCTGTTCTTATGCAACTCAGATACCGCAGCCACCAATGGATCCTGATGATGCTATGCACTTGTAAATGTGATGAAAAATGTTGGTGATCCCAATTGTCGGATCATTGCAAAAACAATTTTCTTGTTTTGTTGCAATTAGTCAGGAGAGATGCAAATGTTTTTGAAATATATATATCCATTATCATATTTCAGGATTTTTTCTAGGTTTACTTTACTTGACATCTTTGGCCAACAAATTTCTTCCTTGTAGATGACATTTTCTTATTCGCACCCACTTGCAAGACAACACTTGCTCTATTATTATACACATTGTTTTGAAAAACAATTTTGTTATGTAGAAGTCACCGCTTGAATGTAGCAGCTCCCATCGAACTATTTTATGGTAACTGAATTGTTCCGTAATGTCAGTGAGACATGGATATCCATAGAACAGTGTTAGGAAGTTCATTTCCTCAACAAATTTGTTCTTGAATATTCCAAGTGGACGTTGCCCCTCAACAGGTGCAATTTTGACAATCTTGTCTTGCAAGTCACGAATGCGCAGTGAATCAGTGAATCCATGTACCAATGTCTCAGCAGGTGTTTCAGTCTCCGATTCATCACTTGTATCGAATTCACTAGTAGTTTCGAGAGTCCGTACAGAGCTGTCATCCCCTTCTCCGAGAACACTATTCCAGTTCTCATTTATACAAATGTTCTGTGCTTTGTACATGGCCCTAGAACACAATTCTTTTAATGCTTTCATGAAAACAAACACACACACTTTACCTGTCTGATATGCATTCTTGTATTGCAAGCATCTTTTGAGAGCCACAACAATTTTCATTGTATCGCTAATAAATTGTGGCAAGGCTTTTTGCACAACAATTAGTTGGACAAGCACATCAATAATTGATCCCGTTAAGCCCATTTGGGGTCGTTTATAGCCCCAGGGTCTGATTTATGCAAATGAAATTCGCGAATACACGAGTCTCTCTTCAAGTTTTGTAAGCTCACTTACATCTAGTAGTGGTGTATTACATCTTATTTGGTCAGGCGTTGCAAACTGTGGCAGTTTTCCATTTTCAAGCGACCGTTTGCATGGAAGACAATTTTTTCCACTGGAAAATGTTTTATCATTTAATGTCAAGCAGAGGTACTCTGCTTCCAAATCAGGCGTGAAAGACTTAGTGTTTTTTTTGAAATTCAATTGATCGCAAATTGCACATGCAATTGAAGGAGTGTCTTTGATTTGTTTCACATAGGTCTATCTTGCATCTTTCTTTCGTAAGGAAGTATGCGTAGAAAGTGTTTGCTGGTTTTCATTGGTAACAGTGCATGCTGTTGGTTCTAGCCCTCAAAATGTGATTTTTTCCTCTCGGATAGTACCATGACCGTTGTGGGATATGTGACCGTACCTGTTTATGTTGTGTTGTGCACGAACAATTTTTTTTAGGTTGTGATATGTCAATTTCTGTCTAGAAGGAAGCATAGTAATGTATTTTTTTCTCTCACGTATGACCTTTTTCAGGTTGTGATAACTTAGTCTACGTTTTTTTTTCCAGGGAAAGATGACCTCATGGCAACTGGGATGAGTTCCATTATGATTAAATAACATGCAACGCTTATGCATATTCGATGTGGTTTGGCTAGCATTGGAACTGGACCCTGAATCGGTAGTATTTCCCATATCACCAATGTATTTTTTCCTCTCATGTATGACCTTTTTCAAGTTGTGATAAGTTAGTTTACGTTTTTTGTTTAATCCCTGTATGGCCTGATCACAACTGGGACGATTTTCACATATAACCTTTTTCAATTTGTGATAAGTTAGTCTACGTTTTTTGTTTAAGCCCTGTATGGCCTCATCACAACCGGGACAGGTTTCATTCTCATTAAATAACATGCTACAGGTATGCACATTTGATGCGGTTTGGGTGGCATGGAAAGTGGACCCTGAACCAATGGTATTTCCCATCAAAGGTTGATAATGGATATGTGGAGTATCTGTTTTCAAAGAGATGATGTCAATTGTTCGATCGTAGTTTGAATCAATACGCGAGGAATGGACACTGTCATTTGGCAGGGCCGACCAGACCTGGATATTTACTCTGAATATGATAGATAGACATTGCAAATAGAATCTGCCACCCTCTACATTTCCTTTTTCATATGACAGTGCCATGTTTACAAGGTATTCTTGCCAACTTCCAATTGTCAACATATTTTCTAGGAGATATGGCAAAAGGTGTTGATGTGAACAACTAAAAGCCTGTTGGATGCCACCTATAATTGCATTGCAAAATCATTGTACAGTGTAAAGCCGCAACGAATGCACATCGAACTCTATTGCTACCAAATAGCAAATTGCATAGAACAGACTATCTCCACAACTAGATGCAACATTTGTTTCTATTTGCAAGCCATGTCACTGTACACGATGCATAATTCATTTCCATTGCGATTCAAGGTCTTTGCAAATGAGGGACAAGTAAATATGAAGTCCTCCAAGATTGCATATGGATAATTTTCTATACAATAGTGGTTCATAATGACCACTTACATGATTGGCATCATGGAACAAGATGCAATATGGATTGTTGGATGCAGTTCTGTTGAATAGTAGATATCTTGTTTTTCATGTCAATGACCACATTCCAATTGATATATTGAGCCACTTAGACAACCACCATATACAAAATGTATCTCGCTAAAGTCCCCTCTCATGTGCAGGAAGAATTGCAGATGCAGACAACTGCATCTTTGAAAAATATGTAGTGACATCATGTATTCCATGCAATTGCGAAAGAAAGTCATATGCCAATTCGTATTCATACGACACCAATGCCTCAACGTCACCATTTTTTAAACAACCCAAGAAATAATCTATCAATCCATTGCGCAGGCCGGTCGAGGAATAACAAAAATGCAATAGTACTTGAAATGCATCGAAAAGGAAATCCCCTACAATATACGAGAATGCATCCAATCTAAAAATCCCATTGCTATGAAATACCTCGTCGATGCTGTCATGCACGATGGAGTCTGTATCTATTTCATAGGACTCAACATCTATTACTTGTTTCATCTCTTAAACTGTGATTTTCATGATGTTTCTTACCTATATTCAGTTTATATGCAAACAAAAAAAAGAAAACAAAAAAACAAATACAAAAAAACAAATACAAAAAAACAAAAAAAAGACAAATAGAAAACTACAAGTGTGGAACTGCATACCAATTTTGCTATCTATCCTTCAACCTTCTTCTTGTCAAATTCAATCCTCCCTGGCCGCCACATCATATGACAAGAAAACAAACGTACAGTGAACAATGAACCAAACAAAATAGACAACACAAATAAACAACACTATAAATTTGTTAAGCACAAAGACCGAGTATTCAAGGTATATAATTTTTGAACCTATTCCTGGCGTGCATCCTACAAGATTTTCAGAGGCAGAATATGCTTTGAAAGGCACAAAGGACAAGACAAAGGCAATAGGTGGACGAAGTTTACCCTGGCAGATGCTTGCCCCCTATGACAACTCCGAACTCTTTTTTTAAAACCCTTTGCATTGCTATTTTGGAAACAACTATGGCACCATATCCAGAAAGTGGAAGTTGGCATATGTGATTGGAAGGGAACAACCTAGAAAAAATGTACCAAATGCATGGTTTCCAGGAACAAAAAATAAGAGGAGAACATCCGATTTTATTTTTTTATATTTTATTGTAGCTGTGACAGATCTGGGTTCTGTGTCCAACATCCACATTCAAAGTGGAACAAGACGTTTGGAAGGGAACATACTAGGCAAAATGCACAAAACATATGGTTTCCAGGAACAAATAATATGAGGAGAACATTGGGAAAAAAATGCTCCAAACGTATGGTTTTCAGGGGCAGGAAAAATGAGGAGTTTTCTTTTTTATATTTCATCACGGCTGCGACAAAGATGAGTTCTGTATACAACATTGACGTTCAAGAACAAGGAAAATATTTTGGGTGTAGCAGCCACACATAAAGATGTTCTGCAACATGATTTCAAGGCAGGGACTCCTAGTATTGAAAATCCTTGCTTGGAAGCTGCAAATAACAAGCAACAAACAAGGAATAGCAATGAAACCATGGCACATAAACTTACCCATCAACGAGGGATCACATAAGCGCAGCTCCAAAACCTGCAAACCGCAACAACATGTCCAACTGCTTGCATAGTTGAAGAACAACAAACCAGTGAACAACCACATAGAGGTCCAACTGCAGGTGTAGGACCTCAACTTTGAAAAGTTGAATCAAACAACAACAACCAACATCGAACGAACCAATGAACAAGCATCAACCAGTGAACTAGTAATGCCGATGAAGAACAACATTGCCCAAATTCACTGCAGACAACATGTATCAAAAGATGGAAGGAAATTGTATTGTAACACACATGTAGAATAAACATTTAAGGCTGCGAGGCCTGTTAGGTAAACACTTAAGGCTGTAAGAACCGTCGAAGGGCGTCGTGCTGTGCAAACATTTAAGAAAAAATGCAGTGTGGCAGGCTTGTTTACGTATGCAACAATGAAAAAGCCTCTCGAAACATGCAACAATAAAGAAAAAAAATAAAATAACAATAATAATAAAAAATAAAAAAATAATAAAAAAAATAATAATAAAAAAATAGTTCGAAGACTGGAGACTATGCTAAAAAAATGTACTCAAAGGACAAAGTAATACATAAACTGACTATCCATGCTCAAAACTTTGGATATCCAAACATTTCAATATGAATAGTACAAATTCAAAAACACCGTAGATGATGAAAACTTTGGATATGCCAACATATAAATCATTGGGAATAGCGAAGCTGGCAATAAGACCTCAAATCTATTATCCAACGAGATCATGACACATATGGATTTTTTTATTATATAAAAAATAATTTTTTTGTTCTGTAGTTCGAATAATAGAAATTATGCAAAAATTTGTAGTCAAACAAAAAACTAATATTAATTCAATGAATTTTCAATCGCTATAAACTTTGGATATCTGAACATTTCAATATCAATAGTACAAATTAAAAAATACCGTAGATGTTAAAAACTTTGGATATGGCAACATATAACTCATTGGGAATAGCAAAGATGGTAATAAGACCTCAAATCTATTATCCAATGAGATCATGACATATATGGGTTTTTTAATTATATAAAAAATAATATTTTTAGTTCTGTAGTTCGAACAATAGAGATAATGAAAAAAATTGTAGTTAAACGATGAACTAATATAAAGTCAACAAATTATCGATCGCTATAGTCCCTCTGCGCCTTCAGCAGGGACTATTAATAGGTATTGAGTCCAATTATTATTTTTTATTTTAAAGTTTTAAGTTACTTTTAAAAAAAGTTCATGCAACTTTGAGTCATTTCATAACTTTATTGTAAAGTGCATTTCACTTAAATTATAAAAGTGAATAATTATAAAATAACTTTAATATTATTTTTATTTATTTTTTTGTATGTAACTTTAATTTATAAAACAACTTCATTGTAAAAGTGATTCACACTTATTCTATAAAAGTGGATCACCTCGTATTATTAACTTATTTGTAAAAGTGAGCTTATAGATAAAGTTAGAGAATGAAATAATTTTTTTTACTCAACGATTTCATTGTACATCTATCACTACGTGAATCGACTTCTACTTGCCACATGGTACTTTGTTTACCATTTATGCCTTAACTTTCACATCCACAGTTCGTTTTCAGTGCCATTTTTTTGAAACATCATGTTTTTTCGAGATCTTTCCATCTAAATAATAAATTTCATCTTTTGAATCCATATTACCTACATATTTTAATATGGCTACTCTGAGTGATATTTTTCTTATCAGTGCAAACTATTTCTCATGGAAATCATGCACAAAGGATGTACTAATAAATAAATGATTATACTTGATTACCTTGGGAAAAGAAAAAGTCCCACTGATGCCAAAAATAAAGTCAAATGGGATAATAAAAATGACGAAGCACATGGATTAATCAGAATGTCCATCTCTCTTGATTTACAGTTTCAACTTCAAGGAATTGATGACCTAGTTTAACTCTGGGATACCCTAGAAGCTGTATTTTGTGAACACAATGTGATTCAAGCCCACCAACTTAAAAATAAGTTAACAACTTTAAATCCCAATGATTTCCCTTGCATTGAAGATTACTTATCTAAGTTCAAAACACCTAGAATTTTACTTAAAGAAAGAATGTAAAATAAATATGAGGGATGATTGATGCATACATGTTATTCTTGCTAATATTGGTAGAGGATATTCTGTCTTTGTATCTAACTTTTAGGCCATCAGAGAAGCTCTAGTGGATTCTTATTGATATCCCACTCTTGAGTCTTTTTGTGATTATCTACTTAGAGAGCAAGATAAGCTCTTGCATCTTGGAGTGATCGACATTGCAGGTACATCTAACAAGGATTTAGTGGCCTAGTAGAAAGATAAAACTAAGCATCCAAATAAGCAACATCACAACCACAAGAAAAACAAGGGTCCCAAACCCTCTCAGCTAACTTCTACTCCCAATGTTGACAAAGGCCCAAAAACAAAAAATAAGAAGACTGATAGGAATTGCAATTTTTGTGGGTGAGATGGTCATCCAGAGTCTAAATGTTTTAAAAATATGGAGGCATCTAAATCAACAATGAAGAAACATAACATCAATTTTGATTTTTCTTCTTCCAACTCTTATTCTCTTGGAAATGCACTTTCTGCTTCTAGTTTCTCCTTCAATGCAACATCTACTTCTTTTTTTGATGAGTGGCTTACTGATTCTGGAACATTTTTTCATATGGCTAAAGATAAAGCCATTTTTTTTTTCTCTTAATGAGTGTAACATCAAAAAATTATTTGTTGGTGATGATAGATCTCTTAGTGGTGTAGGGTCTGTAACTATCCAGGTAGATAATGGTCATTTCAATGATGTATTACATGTTCCAAGTATTTCCTACAACGTTTTATCAGTATATTATATCATTAATTTAGGTGAAGGTAAAACAATAGAGTTTTCACCTCAACAAGTTGTAATCAAGCGTTTAAAAGATCCTAAGCATGTCCTAGCCACTATAATTGTTGATGATATTCCCAAGTTGTAGAAATTTGACAACTTTGGGTCATCATCTTTTCCATTAGTTTTTATTTCTCATAGTGATGAATTGAACAAACTTTGGCATGTGCGATTTGATCATCTAAACTATCGCTCATTACAACAACTATGTAATCAAAATATGGTGACTGGTCTTCCTCTCGTTTCTTGTAGAGATGGCGTTTGTGCCAACTGTGCTCTTGACAAACATCATTGGGATAGTTTTGACAAACATTCCTCTTGTCACACCTTGGCCCCCTTACAACTTGTTCATAGTGATTTGTGTGGTATGCTTCCTTCTCCTTCTTTCTATGAGTTTATGTACTTCTTAACTTTCATTGATGACTTCTCTAGATGCACTTGGGTTTATTTCTTAAAACTTAAGAGTGATGTTTTTGACATGTTTTTGGCCTACAAGGCCCTTGTAGAAAAACAATTTGGACATCAACTACATAGGGTATAATAGATAATGGAGGTGAATATGTTAACAAACAATTCATAACTTACTGCACTGCACAAGGCATTCAAATGCAATATACTATTCCATATACACCACAACAAAATGGTGTTGCTGAGATAAAAAATCCACATTAAAGGAAATGAAAAATTGTATGATCCCATTTAAGGGATCAAGTCTTCATTATTGGGTGGAAGCCATCAATTGTGCAAATAACATAGTAAATCACAATCCCACAAAGGCTTTGAAGCATGGACTAAAATTAATCTTGAGTAAGCCACTTCTGTGTATTTGGTAGTGAATCATGGGCTCACATTCCTGATGAGAAAAGGAAAACATTACACCCCAAATGTGAGAAGTGTCAATTTTCACATGCAAATCTATGTGACTAATTTCATATTTGAAACTCTGGCTCCCTCTAAGTCGATACCACTGGTGGGGTTACCTGCCTCACCACTCATGGAGCCACCTGCTCCTCCTCATATGTCTCTATGATCCTGCTAGTCACAACACTCATAGGCTGACCCCTCAACCTATATAGGTTTCCCTCCCTAACTCCAAGAACCACTGCTGATACGATGCTAGATTGTCTGGGCACAAGTAGTACTTGTCCATCTCAAAAAAATACATGATATCCCTTCCTCTCAATCTCCGAGATTGAGAGGACACTCCTCCTGATTTCTGGCATCCAAAACACATTCGACACCCTCAATATCTCTCTTGAATCCAATCGAAACTATACAATACTTGATCCTTGTACTAAATTCTTGGCTCCCGTACCAAGATCCACACATAAGTCTGAGCCAGTGTCTATGAGAGTGTTAAACAACTCTCTAGCACATGTCATATGGAAATGTGATCCACTATCCACCAACCACATCTCCCTGCTAGAGACAACACCTGAAAGGGTGGAGACCAACAAGATCTCCCTCTGGAACCTGTCTGCAACCTCATCAACCTCTACTGCTGATTCCTTCTTCCTTCTTCCTCTTCCCTTCCGGTGTGGAAATTGTGAAGCTTAATGCCCAAAATCATGACACTCAAAACATATGATCTTACTAAGATCCTTCTTCTATCTCAACTTTGGAGATGGTTCCCTCTTAGGATAAGGCCTTCTCCCTGATGAACCTATTCTATCTAGAGAACCCCTTCCGCCCTTCCTAGTGCGGGCTACAAGGGCCTGGTTCCCATCATTGTTACTCTTTACCACACCATCCATATCATATCTATATACTAACCATGTCTCCTCCTAGATAAAATTTGTCCATAGTCTCTTAAAGTCTGGAAACTTGTCTCATGCACAGATCCCCTACACAAATGGTTCCCGGGACCTAGGAAGGCCTCTCAATGCTACATTCACCAACTCAACATCCTTCACTTTCTCACCAATAACTATTAGATGATCTCGAATATGAGTAATCTTCATAAGATAACTGATAAATGTGTCTTCAATGGTCATCCTAACAATCTAAAGCTAATGCTTCAAGTGTAGCATCCTGCCAGTATTCTTGTTTTCGTAAAGACTTACTAAAGCATCATACATATACTTGGAAGTTTCTTCCTCAACAATATGAGGAATAAAGTGGTCCTTTACGGAATCTAGCAATACCTTATTTTCCTTCACTTCATTCTTCTTGTGAAATGCCAAATCTACTGGATCAGTCGGGATAGGAACCACATCCTCAACATACTCCTCAAGGTCATTCTCTTCCAACAGAAGGAGAACCCTTGCCTTCCAATCCTGAAAGATGGTTGCCCCTTCCAACCTATCCTCAAGCTTCAATGTATTCACCATCTTGACTTTCCCAGAACAAAAACAAGAACAAGAAAAATAACAAGTACAACACTCTTCCAGTGTTGTAGTCAACAAAGTGTCTCAAGATGACCCCCTTCTCTTCAAATCCCAAGATTTGATACCATGCCAATTTTCACATGCAACTCTATGTGACTAATTTCATATCTGAAAATTTCTTCCTAGTGATCTAACTATCATTGAACAACTTTACAATGAAATTATTGATTGAAAATATATGCAATGAAAACAACAAGATCGATGAATCATCAATACACAAGAGACACACTATTTCTATTCTGTAACTTTATTCAATTCTTCAAATATGAGGACAAAACTAGTCCTCTCAATATCACCAAATCTGAGAACAAAACCAGTCGTCTTAGCCAATACAATGTCACCAAATATGAGGACAACCTTGTACTTCAATAATCATACAAATCAAAAGACCAAACCTCAACAATAATCTAGAAATATCCTATGCCCAAGAATTTGCTTTAGATCACCTATACGAGCTGCTGATGCCACCTGTCAGCCTGTACATATCTATACATGCCTAGAAAACCTGATATGTGATTCACCAACTAGAAACCCATACACATATGCTGTTTTCTCCATTGCAAATCGTGTATACCCTATATGCGATTTGTCCTTATGCAATCCACGTATATACGGTCTTTGTCCTCTTGCAAATCGCGTATGGAACGGAAATTTTACTCACACGTGCGACCTTCTTTGCTTCTCTCTCTTGGGCTATATTCCCACCTTGCAAACTTTTCGTTTGCTGAGATCACCAATCCTCCTTGAAAAAAGTGTAGACTCACTTATTCCAATTCCATTCTTCCACTATGATGATCTAATGTCACAATGCCATCTCTCCTTCATATAGGAGTCCAATGAGTGAGTTTAGGATCCCTTCCTAAAATCAACAATTAATTAGAATATTTTACTCCTCTTTGTTAGTGTGGCATCCCCACACAAACCCATAAAGCCCATTAACTTTCCCACAAGGCCCTAGCCTCATTTCTAGGCCAATTTCACTGAAACGAAAGTAAAAAATGGTGTCAACAAAAATTCCCACATGCCTAACACCTTGGCCTCTAGTGGGAATACCTCCCGACGTTACAAAAATCAATAAGAAGTGCATTTATATTAGATATTATAAAGATGTTAAAGGTTATAGACTTATTCAACTTCATTCTAACGAAATAATTATTAGAAGAGATGTTAAATTTGATTAAAATCTCTCAGCTTGCAAGCCTAATTCGACACTCGTTCCATTTTCGGCCTACAGACCCTCTTCAACGTTTGTGCCATATTTAGCCTACAAACCCTCTTCAACATTTGTTCTATCCTCTGGTCCTATTATGCTTTCTTCTTTAGATGATGAAAATGAAGATGAAAATCCACCCCCGCCTTCTCACCTTCCTCTAGATGAGTCCATTGAACATGAACTTGCACCAATACCACCTCTTCCCAAATGGGTCCATTCAACATGAGAAGAAGTTGATGATCTTTCCAATGATCCTACATATTAGCATTGTACACGTTCACAATTCCAATGAGCCTCCTCTCTTTTGGCTCAAGTTTCAAAGACTCGCGATTTAGACAAATTTGCAGAAGCTTATGGATTTCTATATTGGGACACATCAATGAATGAAGAATATCCTTCCTTAATGGCGAATAATACTTGGGATCTTGTATCTCTTCCAAAAGGAAGAAAACTTGTCCAATGGAAATAGGTATATAAAACTAAGTATGCATCAAATATAAGTGTTGAAAGACATAAGGCATGGTTAGTTTCCAAAGGATTCTCTCAAGTTGAAGGAATTGACTACAATGAAACCTTTTACCCCATAGACAAAATGAATTCCATCCTCCTTGTTCTATCCCTTGTTGTTTGACATAGATGGGAGGTCCATCAGATGGATGTTAAATATTCCTTTTTGCATGGGGATTTACAAGAAGAAATATACATGGAACAACCTCTTGGATATGTTCATAATCACTCCAACCTTGCATGTCGCCTTAATAAATATCTTTATGGTCTTAAGCAAGCTCCTCGGGCTTGGTATGACAAAATGGATAGCTTTATTCTTTAAATAGGTTTTTCTAGATGCCATTCTCACCCCAATGTCAATATAAAGAAAGTAGGAAGCCATCTCATAATATTTTTTCTTTATGTTGATGACCTTATCCTCACTGGTATTGACCTTAAACTTTTAACCCATGTGAAATCTATCCTTAAGAAGAAATTTTAAATGACATACTTAGGATATTTACATTATTTCATTGGCCTCCAAATATTGCAAACCAAGGAAGAAATTTCCCTTTCCCAGTCTAGTATGCATGTGACCTTCTTCATCACTTTCACATGGAATATTGTAAACCAACCCATTTTCCCTTCCAGTCTGGAGTCAAACTTGTTTCCATGTGTACTAATTCCAAATTCAACGCCATTTTGTATCGTCAATTAATTGGTAGCCTCTTATATTTGACTCATACCCATCCCGATATTTCCTTTTCTGTTGGTCTTCTTTCCTGATATATGCAAACACCCCATGAAAGCCATTGTAAAGAAACAAAAAGGCTACTTCGGTATGTTTGGGGTACAATTTAGTTTTGGATACATTACAGTTCATGGGAGACTCTTTTGTTGGTTGGTTTCATTGATTCAGATTGGGCTGGCAACCCTGATGATTGAAATTCTACTACAGGTTATGTTTTCAGTCTTGGTTATGGACTTGTCACTTGGGCCGGTAAGAAACAACAGGATATTTCTCTTTCTTTAGTAGAAACATAGTACCGAGAAGCAATTAATGCAATTCAAGAGGCCTTGTGGCTTCAATGTTTCCTTTTATAGTTTGTATTTTAGAAACAACACACGACCACTCTCTGGTGTGAAAATCAAAGAGCCATCAAGATTCCCAAAGATCCAATTCAACATCAACACAAAAAACACATTGATCTACAAATACACTTATTAAAAAATCTCATTCATGATCGTGTTCATGAAGTGATCTTTTTCTCCTTAGATGATCAATTTGTAGCCATTTTCACAAAGTCTCTTATAGAAGTGAAGTTTTCAAAACTTAGAGTTATGTTAGGAGTTCAGGAAGTTGTCATTAAGGGTGGATAGGCTCTAATGCCTCATTCCTTCTCCTATTGTGTCACCTTTGTAAACCCTTCAATCCTATCCCAAGTTGTTC
>SNQJ01S0069869.1:24167-41430 GCA_010110895.2 Picea sitchensis | reverse complement strand
TCTTTTACTACAACACTAAGTGCTTTTGGAATTGAGCATATATAGTGCGCAACTATCTTTGAAACAAAAGACTTCCCTGGGTTGATAATTTATGTTTCACTTAGTTGTTTGAAATTAATTAAGCAATTATAGTGACCAACAGTGACAATACCCAAAATGCAATGGAGGTGGCGGTACTGCAGAGCTGGATATTGGGGACCCTAATGGCAAATTTCAGAGGGCGTGACTGGATATGCAATGGAGATTCAAATAGAATGATTGCATGCTAGTGTTGTTTATATACCTGAAGGGGTTGCGCTGATGTATGATGACCAAGTACCTGCACACATGAAAACCAAATACTCTACATGAACAATATTTGAAGAGAATCGAACATACAAACATTTATTTGATAATTTTGAACATGAGCATGCATATGTGGACGGGGTATGAAAAAATGGCACCCTAAGGGATAAGGATAAAAAATGGCCTAGGGATTGTCTTGATGTAGATGACGGGATACTGATCTCATGGCTAAAGACGGATCAAAAAATGGACACCCAAAGCTCCTGGAATGGGGTTTGGAAGTTTGGAAAAAAGGGATATATATAGCTGTAGGGCCCACATTTCCACCTCATTTGTGCTTGCTGTCAGAGTGACTGGATGAGAGGTATTCAGAGGAGATTTGGAGATTCTGAGAGAATGAGGTAGCCGATTCAGGACCAATGAGCTTTAGGTTAGTAGTCTTATCATCCTGCATAGAAGTACGTTTTCAATTTGTGGGCAGGGCCTGTACAGAGGGCCGTATAGGGGTTTTGATGGGTGTGGCCCCTCCAGTGCATGGGCGATCTAGAAATATGTGCACACGGGTGCATACTTGTTATCCAGATATCCATGCATGGGTGCACCTGTAGGGGGGGAAAAGGTGCACATGGTATGCATGCATATTTTCTACACAACTGCACATGGGTGCACAACTGTGTAGTGGACAGGTGCACTGTGATGCATGCCTGTGTTCGTGACAGGGGCGCATGGAGATGATTCTGTATGGAATATAGGCACACACTCATGTGCACTTGTGGGATGAACAGGCATGCATGTGTTCATGCCTATGGGGTGAATAGGTGCGCATATGTGCGCGCCTATGGGTTAAACAATCGTGCCTTAGAGGCAATACTAATGGGTGAAAAACTCATCTTTTTTGGAGATTTTAATGTGTTTTATGGTCAAGATGGATGATCTAGGACTGTATTATGTGGTTGCAGACGATCATTTTCACGATGCGGATCCACTGGTGAGAGTGGGACTGGTCATAGCCGAGGGATGTTGTGGCTATTGAGGAGCCGGGGGTTCGTGCCACTTTGGCAGCCTGTGGGCTGTTGAAGTTCTTCGAGTGCTCGTTGATAAGGGCCTAGGAGTATCTTCTACAGTTTTTGATCCAGATGTAGAGTCTGGATCTGCATTGTTTTATGGTGCGGGGAGAGAAGGTAGCCTTCACTATGGTGGAGGATGTGTACTTTCTGACTGGGCTCCCTTTTCGGGGAACGCCCCTACGAGCGGAGCCTGTTTTACCTAGGGATGTGCAGTTAGATACCTTGGGCCAGAGGTATTGTTCAAGGGAGAACTTCATGTCAGGCTCCGTAGTGAGTATCGAGGTGATGGATGCTTTAGTTCATCGTTGTGTAGCAGCGATGATTGTGAGGGTATATGGGTCCCTCGTGACTCAGCGGAGTGGTGGTCAGCTGGGGATTATGGAGAGGGCACTGGCAGGAGAGCATTTTTCCTGGGTCTTGATGATGCATATGAATATGGTAGGGCAGCTGGATAGGTGTCGGACTACAAACTCAGAGGACTTTGACTTTGGGTCCATCTTGGTGGCCTGATTTTTGGAGACGGTGTCGATGTTATGCCCTAGAGTTTTATTGGGTGCACCTGGTGCATGAGAGTCATGATTGAGGCAGTGGTCGACAATTTTGATTCACCATGGTGGTGGTGAGGGTGGCCATTTTTTCATGGTCGAGGCTACACAGGTGTGGTGGCAGATGGCTCAGATCATACTGCAGTATCCATACTGTGCGGTTGACTTCTGGGGTGATCCGGATATGGTGTTTCCTCCAGGGGAGGTGTTCGACCACTGAGGTATGTTTGTGATTTTGATATGTTGATTTTTGAGATAGCATGGCATGTGTATTATGTATAGATGATGATACTATTGTTTGGTTGTTTGTATGTGCAGATGTGGGACCTCGTGGGCGTGAGGTTGAGTTGATGAGAGTGCTAGATCATCAGGAGTTGGTGAGACCACCATGGGGAGAACCACGGGAAGGAGAGAGATGTCGGTGCGATGACATTGAGGCGAGACCAGCCGATGATGAGACAGTAGCTAGGAGATGTTGTTTTGATGAACTTGGTGCTAGGCCATCACATGCTCCTTTGGCGGAGGCTAGGGGAGATTTTGAGGATATTCTTTGCTGCTTGGAGGCAGTGATATAGGGAGTTCCTGAGGGAATGTGGTTGTGCATATAGGACAAGGGTGTCCTAGAGCGGTGTGTGGGAGTGCCATTGATGTGGAAGACCGTGGTGCGGCGAACAACAGTAGCAGGTGTTGCGATGACCAGGTGGTTACCTCTAGGTTTGGAGGGACCAATAGTGGGTGGGGCACCACTGCCTGAGGGAGGGGCAGGAGGTGGTGCTCTAGAGGCACCTTGAGTGTCACTCTATGGATGTTTGTATTTTTTTATGTAGGTTGGTGAGACCATTTTGGTGTAGTGGCACCAGTTTTGTACCGAGCTGCTTCACTGGCCTGCGGATTTTGTATATGATGTATTTTATGTGTATGTAAACATTTTGATGGCACTGTTCACCGATTTATATATATATATATGAGTATACATTTTGGGGTCTTTGT
Organism: Picea sitchensis; assembly: GCA_010110895.2. Lineage (NCBI taxonomy): Eukaryota > Viridiplantae > Streptophyta > Pinopsida > Pinales > Pinaceae > Picea > Picea sitchensis. The sequence continues at coordinate 38,543 of SNQJ01S0069869.1, read as the reverse complement.
GATGTTTACATGTGTTTTTTAATGTGTTGATGATGTCTAATCTATATATGTTGTGACAAGCTCTTGATGATTTATGTGTGTGTAGAGATATCTTGATGTGATATATGCCAATCGAGTATAATGTTAGCTAGGTTATCTATAATTTGATTCAATTGTCTTGGAATATGTGTAAATGTAATGAAATCAAAATGTCGAGATAAAAGTCTAACTTGCAGGTATTTGCGAAAAAGGCAAGGGTCACGGACATGGTACACATTGTTGAGCTGGAGGATGACTGGTTGGGAGTCAAGAAAGATGCTATGGTGAAAAATATGATGGCGATGGGCATCGGCGAGGAGGCCAATGACGATAGTGTACCTGGCTTGGTTGTTGGTTGTTGAACCCAAACATATGTCGCTAGAGAAGAGAATTTCATGTGAGGGGGTATAGAGGGCCCAAGCTACCAAAGTGAGATTTTGTGTCAAACGGCTGGCGCTGTCGACATAAGCGATGTGGTAGGCCGATGGAGGAAGCATATGACAATAACACAAATGATAGTTTAGACATAAGGGATGGAAAAAAGATTAAAAGCACTATAAAAGAAATAACCTAATGTAGAATGGCTACGCTTAGGCGTAAAATTTATTTAAGTATAACTCGTTGACGGGTTCTTTGAGAGAGAGGCCTTCAAGGGAAGCCAATATGTAGTCACATTTGGTGAGGCAATGTTGGATAATGTAGGGGCCATGCCATAGTGACTCGAATTTGCTGTGACCAAGGGTATTGTGAGTGATATCGTAAGTAAGGACGAGGTCGCCTTCATGAAATGAGTGAAGGTTGACATGGCGATCAAAGGTGGCCTTTGACCATTTTTTGACTACTTCATTGTTCTGTAATGAAGATCGACGATCTTCATCCAGGGACTTTAAGTTCATCAAACATTGCTCCATTGGAATAGTGTTGGGTAATATCTCAATTGCAGTGTGTAAGGTGGGAAGTGCGCACTCGATAGGAAGAGTGGCCTCGACCCCATGGACTAGATGAAATGGTTTGAAACTAGTAGTCGTTTTCATGGTCATACGATAAGCCCATAGCATGAAAAATAACAGATGATGTCAATTTGTCTTATGTTTGTTAACCATGCATTGCAACATGGTCTTAAGGACCTTGTTAACTGCTTTGACATGTCCGTTAGACTAAAGGTAATATGGTGAGGCAAACTCGTGGGAGAATCCCAACCGTGATGAGAGTTCGACAAAAATCTCATTCTCAAATTGTTTCCCATGATCGGAAACTAGTTGAAGTGGTACTCCAAAGCGGGATATGATGTGATTAAAGAAAATATGTGCTACAGTGTCAACGATGTTGTTGAAGGTGGGCACGGCTTCAACACATTTTGTGAAGTAATAGACTATGACAACAATGTATTTGTGTCCATTGTTGGATGGGGCGTTACAATTCATGAATTTGATGCCCTATTTACAAAAGGGGCCTGTAGTAATGATTGGGTGGAGAAGAGTAGGTGGTGATCATGCTTTGTTGGCATAAAGATGACATTTATTACATCGCTTCATGGTGTGAATGCAATCGTGAAACAATTTAGGCCAAAAGTAACCTACTCGGATGATTTTCTGAGCAGTGGACATACCCGAAAGATGGCCCTTGCACATGCTTCTATGGCAGTCATTCAAGACTCTATCGGCCTCATCAATGGTCAAGCGTCGACGGAGTATGGTGTCGACCCCTCACTGATATAAGATATCTCCAATGAGGATATAGAGGGGGGCCTGGTGGTGAATACGATGACGATCATCTCATGAGTAGTGGTTACCGAACTTTTGGGTTCAGAGGTAGATGAGGAGGTTGTCGTACCAAGGATCGTCCGAAGTGATATAAAAGAGATGTTCATTGGGGAAGTCGGTATTGGTATTAGAGGGGAAGGCCATGACAAGTTTGGTGAGGAAGAGATCTTTCTTTCTCTTGGGTGTCGAAAATTCAAGATCGTACTCCTGAAGGATAATGATCCATCAGGAAAATTTTCCATTAATTTGCCAATGACTGAGCAAGTATTGCATAGGGTTGGAATCTACTATGACTTTGGTTGTGCGAAGAAGAATGTAATGGCACAATTTTTGGACTGTGAGGATGGCTACAAGGGATAGTTTTTCTTTGTGATTATAATTTAGGGGTGGCACTGAGAGGTTTTTACTAATGTAGTAAATGACATGCTCACAATCTTCATCGCGGATTTCAATGAGAACTCCTACTACTGAGACAGTTGATGCTGAGTTGTAGAGGATGTAGTCGCGATTATAGTCGGGTGAACTAATTAAAGGGGCATTGGAGAGTGCCATTTTAAGATCATAGAATGATTTTTGGGCATGTTCATCCCAGTGAAATGGGATTCCGTGGCATAGTAAGTGAAGGAAACCGTGTGGTCGAGTGGCATAGTCTAGGACAAATCGTCGTAAAAGGTTAGCTTTTCCTTGTAGGCTCTGGAGTTGATGTAAATTCCTGTGGGGTTGGAATTTTTTTGATGGCCTGGACTTTGAGGGGGTCCACGGTAATACCACTTTGGGAAACGATGAATCCAAGGAGGCACCCAGTAGTGACATAGAACACACAAGTGAGGGGGTTCAAGAAGATGTTGTACTGACGACATTGTTGGAAGATGATCCGTAAATCATCAAGATGTTGGGTGGATTTTTTGGAATGGGTTGTGAGGTCATCCAAGTATGTGAGGATGATATGAGCTAGATCATGAAAAATGTATGTCATAGCCCATTGGAAAGTTGCACCAACATTCTTTAGGCCAAAAGGCATGACACGATATGAAAAAGTACCCCAAGGGGTGGTGAATGTAGTTTTGTATTGATCGGTTGGGTGGATTTGGATTTGATTATAACCAGAGAAACCATCCATGAAGGATAGAGCCTCATGGCCTGCGCAACTATCGATAATTTGATCGATGAAAGGCGTTGGAAAGTTGTATTTGGGACATGCATGATTGAGATTGTGAAAGTCCATGCAGACACAGATAGTGCCCTATTTTTGGTTAACGGGTACATGGTTGGAAACCCATGAGGTATATGCGATGGGGTAGATGAACCTAGCCGTGCATAATTTTTCAATCTCGGCTTTGATAGTTGTAGCTTTGGATGGTTGTAGTGGTTTTTGTTTTTGACGAACCAGTGTAATATCAACCCAGGTGTCGATGTGATGTTCGATAATAGAGGGATCAAGGCCAGGCATTTATGTGTATGACCAGGCAAAAATATCTCTATATTCTTGGAAGAGGACATTATAGACGGTGATTTATTGAGGAGTGCATGCGACACCTATGGTTATTTCCTCGACGAATCCATTTTTGATGGAAATATCTATTTTGATGGTTGGGGAAATGTTGGCCATACTGCCTTCTTTAAAAGCATCAGGGGCAGGAATGGGGTTGTTGAACCAGTCGATATGACCCGATGGGATAAAATCCTTGGTTTTGAATGCGTATATGGGGTGTTGGTTAGGAGGTGTGAAGGCTTCCTATGGAAAGAAGAGTGCTCTGTGGTGTAGCACATCCCATGGGTAGTCGGGGGTGTTTAATTCTTCGAGTATGTCCTCATCACAGTAGAATTGTCGGGAATACAAGGGATCGTAAAGAGTGATATCGGTGGCTGTCACCAGGTGGTTGTCCTCTAGTGATGAAGAGGCAGGGGAAATGATGCGATGAGATTGTGATGGTGCAGTCGAAATAAACCAAATATCAAGGTACCGAGGAGTGTCAGTGGTAGTTGGATGTAAAATTTACATAGGGAAATGAATGGGAGAATTGGGGGGGTTTGGGGGTAAATCCTCAGATAATTCATCCAAGAACCACATAGGAATAGGGAGTGCCTCTGGTTCAGGAGAAATGATATGAATAATCTCTAGTGATGAGGTAAGGTCAACCATTGATTCTGTAGGGGGCGTAGGGGTTTGAATCAGGATCGATTGGCGTTGTCTGTATTCAATGATCATAGGACATTGGTATGTAAAATGATCTAAGGATTTGCATAGAAAGCAAGGGCATCTCATACGTTCATTGACTGAATTCATGACATAATGGATGTCAGTGATGTTTGGTAGGGATGATGTAGATGGATTGGGTTCGTTCTAGAATCTTTGGCATACTACGACTAATGTCTGTCAGAAGTGAGGTAGTGTTGGGTAATGGTGTGTATAATGGCCATATTATGAACATATAGTGCAAATGAATTTGGTTCACAACCCTTTGCTACTTAAGTTAGGGGGGTTAGCGACAGTATTTGCTATAGTGGTGAGCAATGATGGTATTTGATTGAGTGGAATTAGGTTACGTAACTTGGGTAGAGATGGGCATTTGCTGGTTGGGTGTCGATCTTTCTCACATAGTGCGCGAGGAGGTTGGACACGTGGGGGGAGTGGAGCTATGGGATCCTTCTTCTTTCACCTACCCCCAGCTATGGCAGGGAGGTTAGTGAGTGGGTGTGTAGAGGGTATGGTGGGAGTGAGTATGGGAATTGTCATTGGGATTCTTTCCATTTGGGGGGGAAGGGATGGTTGAGGAAACATCTCTGGTGGATGTAAATACCAAACTAGAATTGCCAACACCATATTAGGGAGAGTAAGTGTTGTAACTACTTGGAAAGCTTGTACGCCTACTGGAGGGTAAAAGAAGGGGATTTGATTAATGGCTAGGGGAACTATCTTCCAAACTAGGATATGACCTTGGGTAGAGGTGAAATCGTGAACTGGTGGAGTCGACGAGTTCGCAGGAGGCTCATGAGGGAGGATCTTTGCGACTAGTGGGACATCAGATATGATAGAAGCCTCCTTGAGAGGAAGGGTATCCTCCATGTCAATTCCTTTGGATGATACGATGCATACTTTATTGGAAGGATGAAGGAGCAGTGGTGCACCATGGTAATTTCCTAACAATGATGGGTCTTTGAAAATCCCGGGGCCCATTTTAATGAGTGGGTATGCTTCATGATTAGTGTGGATGAGAGGGAGGATGTTATCGATGTTGGTAGAAGGGTTAGGCTCATAAAGTGAAACTTGGTCAATGGTAATGATCTTCCCGTTATGGGGGAACATCATGGTTCAAAATATGGAAGAGGCAACTGCCTTCATAGTGTACATGTAGCTATGACTGAAAAAGATATTATAAAATTAAAAAAAAAAATAATTGAGTGGGGCATCGATAACTTCAATGTCGATGAGAATGGTCTTGCGCTTGAGTTCTATAGGTACATCTTGGAAGAGCCCTTCAGGAGAATATGGTTTTCCTTCATAAGCTCTTAAGGTAATGGCAGATGGTATGAGTTCGGGGGAACCAAGTTTCTGCCATACAGACTTGGACATAATGCATGTGGATGCACCTTCATCAATGATGCACCGATGAACTGTAATGTTCTGAATTTTCACTGGGATTTGAAAAGCGATTAGAGCGGGAAGGTGAGGTTCTCTACTGTCAAGATCAAATGTGATGAGTTGAGTATCTATAGGTTCGACTGCCCCCAAGGAGGAAAGTAATGATTTCCGCTGAGTGGGACAAGTTTGAAGGAATTCTAAGACTGACATGGCAGTCGGGGATTGTGCTAAGTCATCAACCAAACTATAATTATGAGTCACCCTAGACTATGGGTTGTGGACATTCCTGCACAATGGGATGCGAGGGATGTGAAGAGGTGTTTCTGTGTTAGGGCGAGGAATCACCAATGGGTTTCCCATTGGTGGTGGGATTTTTTCTGGGGGAATCAGAGGAGACTTAGCAGGTGCACGATATTGACGACTATGTGTTTGAAGAAGGATTTCTTCCTCATCGATGAGGAAGATAGAACAATCTGGAGGATTGTTTGGATTTATATACTATCCCAACTGTGGTGGGGTAGGTTGCATATCCTGTTGGGTGTTCATCACACCCTGATGTGGAATGGGGTTTTGCAGCATGGTTGGGGGTGGTTGTTGCATGCATTATTGTGGGGCCTGTTGAGGGGCAGGTGGTGCTAGAGGATGTGGTACACTTCCCGAGTCTTTCATCTATTTAAAAACAGGGATTTGGGGGCAATGATGAGTATAATGATCGAACTCACCACAAAGGGAAGAAGGGAAGGTGGTTCTAATATTATTTTTATTTCTCCCTTGACACATGTTGTTATTTCCCCCTGGGGGTTCTGATTCCCTTGATTATGGTTTCCCCCAGTAGGTTGGTTCTATTGGGGGCGATTCTTGCCTTGACTTGGGTTGTTGTTCCTATTTTTTCCTTTCTTTTTGGCATTATTTGATGGATGGGTTGGATTTTCTGTATTCAGCTACTCGAAATTTTGATATTGCTGAATGGGAGAGGGTTGAACAAAATTCACCCCAACATGAGGGTGTCCTTGTGGTGGGGGCATGGGTGGTGGAGGACTAGGGAATGGAAAGTACAGGTTCTATGGGAGTTTTGATCCATAAGGTACATAGGAAGGGGTGGCACTTTCGCTAGTACTTAGAGTATAAGCTGAGGTAGAGGGAGTACCAGAACTTGTTTGGGTAGGTGGATGTAGTGTGGGTGCCGGCGGTGGTTCATTGATGGGGGGGGGCAGAGGGAAATAGGGTATGGTTGTTGATAAGGGGGCGGAGGATAATAAGGGGTTCCTCCATATGCTAGTGGATATTGAGGTGTGCCATACATTGGTGGTTGTTGGGGTTGTGGATTGTGATGCATGGTTTTACCAATACAATCTGTTTGCTGAGTGAGACATCACATGTTTATCTTGACCAAATGGCATGGGTTTTGGGAGATCAGGGAATACTGTGTACAAGTACCTTGATTGTGAATAGATGAGGTCGTATTGTTGAACCTTACTAATGGCTTCTTCTTCCGATTGAGAGAAGGTGGAAGCCACATCTTTACCAAGGAGTGAGACAAGTGATCTGAGAAACCAATCAAGACATTGTTGTTTGGTGGTTTCTACTTTGCACAAACTACGTTGTCGACGCCACTTGTGAATTTGATCAGCGATATGTGTGGTTGAGGTTTGTTTCAAATTAGAGAGTAGTTCAAGACCATTGTCATGGCGGATTGGTAATTGGAATAAGGTCAAAAATGCTTTTGCAAAGGACTCAAAAGTCACATGGTACCCTAATTTTTTGTCTACATACCATTTGGTTGATGGGCCAATGAGCGTGCATTGAAATAATCATAGTCGGATGGAATCATCCATAATGTTGTTGGAAGAGCACCATAAGTGGAAAGTCATGAAATGGTTGACAGGATCATCCCCTACCTTTCCTTCAAACTTGGGGATGTCTAAAGGTAGTTTGGTAGGCATTGCAGGCCATGTGGGGTCATGCAATAAAGGATCATTTGTGAGTTTTCTTAGATTTGGTATGTTAAGAGAGGCAAAATATGGCATCTAGAGTGGTGGCATAGGATTAGTTCTAGCCATGTTTTGAGTGGTTTGTGAACCTGATCCTTGAGGGGGACTACATGGGTTTGTATTTCCCCCTTGCGAGGAAATTGCCCCCCACTTCTGTGTAAAGGAGAGTGAGTGGACTGTGGACCTTGGGAATTAGACCCAAGTAAGGTTGAACCAAGCAAAGTTGATCGTAATATAGTGGCACTCACTGGAGTGTGTGAAGGTGGTGCTAATGAGTTGGAAAGACTAGTAACTCCCCCTAGAATAGGAGGGAGGTTTAGCAAGCGTCTGGAGATATGGGGGTTCTGTGGGTCCCCTATGATATTCGACTAGCTGTGTGGATGTGTGAGAAATGTGGTGAAAGTAAATAAGTAAACAAGAGCCTTTGTTACAATTTTTGAACTTTACATGATATATATCTAAATCAAATGTAATCATAAGTGAATCATACATAAATTGTTTTGAAAAAGAAGCATATATGTGAATAAGTGGGTTTTGTCTACATGGGGGATCAAAGAAAACAAATTCTCGTGTCCTAAAAGACGTAACGTCCTTCCTCTCAAATGGCACTAGACCTTCCTATAGTACTCAGCAGTGGGGTGTGAAGTCACCGGAAGAGAAACTAGTGAAGGATGAAATAATCAGTTATAATGAGGGGTAAAGGGGGCATATCTCAAAAGTGCTGGCGATATTTCCAAATAGCCACACAAAATCTGATCAAGTTGCAATTGCAGTCCACAATTTCCACCTGGGTAGATGTCCTAAAATTTGGTCACTAGGTACTTTGATCAAAGTGCGACATTTAGATTTTTGGCCTAAGAAATGGGTCACGGGCTGGATCCCATCCAAGGGGTGGGTGCCTCAAGGGGGGATGTAGAAAACAACTAGAACTCAAACTTCAACCCTTCACGTGTATCTCCCTGCCTTATGGTGTTAGGAACACTTGACTTGGAGGATTTACAGTTCCCTATTTGACAACTTCTATTGTTTTGATAATGTGAGAACCAGATAACGGGGAGTTATTCGAATGCCTATCCCCGAAATCCTACATAGACTAAAAATTTCTTTTGGCACCTCATGTGGAGGAAAACTTAGTGAGTTTTTAGAAAAAATTTAGATGTGGTTTGTTTGAGAGATTGTGGGTGTGAGCCAATCTCATTGAAATTAAATGGGAGTGGACAGTTTCATCAAGAAAAGGGTGGGGTGTTTCGAAATCCCTTTGGAGGAAACTTACTTTGACCTCCACGTTTCAAGACGAAAACTATGTGAGTGATAAGTGACTTTTGTGTGTGAATGAGTGAAAGTGTGCTAATGTTTTAATGAATTAGGTGTCACCTTACTGCATGTGGACTTCGCTTGGTCCTTACAAGTGTTGATTACCTAATTAACCAAATGCCTTTGGTACAACCTTGCGTAATTTAAAAGTCCCTAAGAAGCTAGCATGTGGACACGTGGTTCCTTTACTATTCCTTTAACTCCCTATTGTGATTTAATCTAAGAAAGCTTTGAAACTATCCTAGATTGTGATCATGTGGGCATGTATGGGCCCATTACAAAACCTTTAAACTTCCCTAGTGATTTAATATAAGAAAGTAAATTTCAACACTATCCTATCTTTGTAGCATGTGGGCATGTATGGGCCCATTACAATATTGAGATGTGTTTGAAAAATAAACTAAAAGGAGTCTTGAGGGGGTTGTTGTCCTCTCCTAAAGGTTTTAGTCTTTTTAAGGGAGTTGAAATTGTCATACAACCTTTTTCTGATTCTCAAGGTTGCTTTGAAGTGTGAGAGAAGAGCATACTAAACGATTGTTATCCAACTTCTGGTCCCAATGCAAGTTTTATGTGATTACAAATGATTTCAACTTATACTTTTAGTCAAAGAAAGCCATCCATGTGGCAAAATGAAATCAAAAGAGGAAATAATGATTTTAAACCCCCCTAAGTGCCTATGTGTTTTGACTAATCCCTTTATATCGAGAGGGAGCTAAGTGTGGTGCAGATTACAATATGAATGAAATCACTTTTTAGAAGGCTAGGGGCCTTCCTCAAATAAAAAACAAGCTTACAATGTATATTTTTTTGCATAGGTGCGCGGGTCTCAGAGTAGACAGAGGTGCATTGAGTACCTATTTACAAACCAAAATAGACTTTTGGGTGTAGGTGCACAGAACAACACTGTAATTTTGGTGCACGTGTGCACGATGCGCAACTATGGGACAATAAACCCGTGCACAACTAACACACAGTCATGAAGAAAATTCTGGATGGAATTCTCTCAATTCAGCTTTGAATTGGATGTTTTGCAGGTTGACTTGTGCCAGTTAAGGTACCTGCAGGTTAAATAAACCAAAAGAAGAGCTAGAAAAACCCAAATCGGGTAGGAAATTGATACCTTTCCCCAGTGGAGTCACCAATCTGTTGCGCCTCTTTTGTCACCTAAATGAGCAAAACAAAGGTGTTTACAAGATTAGTTGGGTTAGCTAAGAAAGAAAACAGTAAATGAAAGGGTTAGAGAAAGAAACATAAAATAACAAGCTAAGAATTAAACTAAGAAATAAAAGAACAACTAAACTATTGAGCATAAGGACATAAGAACGAAAAACCAATAAGACTCATGTCACCAATGGCAAGGATTATATTAGTGAAGGAAAACACCAAGAATAAAGAGGTCTTTGGGTCCCTTATTCCTCCAAGGGAGGGCTCTTGGACCCCCACAACTAAGATCTTCTTACAACTTTGAATGAAATGGTGAAAGAATCCTAAGCTAATCCATTCAATAGGTGAGATGGATTGCCCAATGTAATGATGCTAGTATGCTCTTGATGAGAAAAGAGGATTCCCCAAGAGAATAGCAGCAACATAACCTTGCAAATGAATTTCTTGAAAATGAAGGGCACCCATGGCATTATTTTATAGAACCACTTTGAGGTATTGTGCAACCAACTTATAGTGTGAGAAGAGGTTATTTATGGCATTTTTAGGTCTTTGACCAACCACCTAGTCAGATTCAACCGAGATTTGGGTGTCAAATCAACTTGGAAGCTAAACTAGAAGTGGGTGGGAGGTCAGCCAATATCATAAATGCACCATTCTCAGATGTACATGGCTTATAGCGACCACAGTCACACATCATGTGCATGTGCGCTTTTCGTGCGTTTCTAGATCGCACATGTGCCCGCGCGCCCTGTGTAGTCATAACACACCTTAATTTTATCACTGGTTGTATAGTTTTGGACCTTTTGGAAATGATTTTGTGGTAAATTTGGTCCATAGGTGACCTCATAAGTGTTGGACAATGTTGGATTCCTGTAACCATTTGCGGACAAAATTTTAGTGATAACACCCCTGTGCCTCTAAAATTAATCTCACCCTTCTATTCTAGAAAGAATAGGTCCGACCATCAAACATTGGAATTACATTCTTTGTTCACTCCATGAACTTTGTTGGCATCAAAATTCACTTCTGGATTGCGGTAGGAGTAAGCTTGATGCCCATCAGTTTATGTCACTATTTGTTGATAAAGGGTGATGAATGGAGATAAAATCATAACAATATCATTTTAACTCGGAAACTAGGCCAGGCAAGCACAAGCAGATGAGGCCTTGGTTTAACTTAAGACAGTAATTTGTAATAAGGGTGGGTAGGAGGAAGACTTTTGTGAGGAAATGCAAAGGCCTACTATATGCATTGAGCTTCTAACAGCCTGTTGAAGAAAAACTTGAACACAAGAAACTCTTATATTCAAGAGTAGAAACACTAAAAGAACATAACAATGTTATAATAAATCCTTTATCATAACACAGTCAAGACAATTCATGTGAATCATTCAATCATGAACCCTTTTAGTATGAGATCGAAATCGGATAAAAAAGAGTGTCGCCTTACATTAATCAAGAAAATTTCATATCCAGATACCTAGCCAGGAAAACTAGTACTTCATTAAAACATTGCAGTCGGGAGCTCTGCTCTACCATCCATCCTTACAAAAATACAAAAACTGAGTATATATACTCAGAGCAATTCGCCCCCTTGGCAACAGGAGGGTAGTTGAGATATTAAATTCCAATTTATCATGTGTGGGATCCCCTGGTCAGATGAGGACATCATATCAGCATGGCTCTTTTAGGAAAACCTGCCCATAGGATGATCTTGGGCAGACTGCCTGCCAGAACCTCCATGCCTTACATTCATGGCTTGAGCTGAGGTTTCAGCTACCTGCTCAATTTTCATTAATTGCCTTCCTCCATAGTGGGTGGCCAAGAATTCAAGCACAAGGAACAACCACACACTTGCTTCCCAGGGCTCAGAGGCTAGCCTCCTTTTTTATTATGGCTCCACCCTCAATGTAACCCTTGACCATGACCTAGCACCTCGCTCCAGAGGTTCTTCGACACTTTTCCTTTCAGGATATTCCACCATTCTAGCATCCAGGATCCTTGGTGACTAAAACTGTGAAATGACCCTCTATATCAGTAGTTAGATCTGGCTTCAAAATCCACAGACATGATCCATTTTCCCTTGAACACATTGTCTTAGCGCCCCTCATCTACTTTGTTCCTACTCCATACGAATTTGTCCTATGACCATGGGCCCACACCCAAAGGTGCCTTCACATCTCATGTATCATGGATGGGAGGGAGTCGACCCTTGTGTTTCAAATTCGCGATAGCCAAGATGGCGACTGGACTTAATCAGGCGCCAGGTGTCCTTCAAGACTAACGGTCCTAATCCTTTCGGGGATTCTCCTACCTAGAGTTCTCTCTCCTCTTCCTCTAACCGCCTTTCCATATGACCCTGTTCCATGATCGTGGGCCTGCACCCAAAGGCACCTTCACATCTCACGTATCGTGGATGGGAGGGAGTCAACCCTTATGTTTCAAAGTCGCGATAGCCGAGATGGTGACTGGACTTAATCAGGTTTCAGGTGTCCTTCAAGACTAATGGTCCCGATCCTTTTGGGTATTCTCCTGCTGGGACTTCTCACTCCTCTTCCTCCAATCTCCTTTCCATATGACCTTGTTCCATGACCGTGGGCCTGCACCCAAAGGCACCTTTGCATCTCACGTATCGTGGATGGGAGGGAGTCGACACTTGTATTTCAAAGTCACAATAGTCTATATGGCGACCAGACTTAATTAGGCACCATGTGTCCTGACTATATTTGACGACCACAATCATTTTGTGACTTTGGCCCTAAGGGATGAGCCCATGCGCTAAACCTCATGCAATTCCATGGATCTGGCTTACCCAATGATCGTTGATCTTCTCCATCGATGGATCCTCACCGCTAAAAACAAAAATGCCTGCTCGCTTGATTAGAAGCCTGAAATGGACTTCTTTTGCATGCTACGCTCGGGCGCTCATGACTGCGACCTTTGAATAAAATGCATTTGATGGGTTTTTAAAACCCATTTCTTCACATTTTACACCAAGGGCCCGAAATCAGAGTGAAACACCCCCCTTGTAAGAATTGGTGCTAACAAACTCAATGATCTACCTTTCAATGGTTAGATTGTTTCTGGATGACCTGTTCCTATAACAATTGTTGGAATATTTACCAATACTCAGAGGGTAGTTGAATCAGTATAATTGAGCACCTTTTACTATTTTAATCACAACATTTAAACATTACATCATCAATAAATCCATTCAATTTTGATTCCATTTAACATATCATAAACATATAACCATAATTGTACAATACAAAAGAATTTTACACGGAAACCCAAATGGGAAAAACCAAAAAATTCTTTGTAATATATATCTTCAATATTACATTGACATGTGTTACGAGGAGAATCTCTCTATGGCTAGGGGAAAATCACAATAGATGGATTGAAACCTATAAATCAACTCTTAGATCAAGTATGCTATATAAATGGAATGCTAACAAGACAAGGGTATAATATTACCTCATCTAAACATTCTTAGAAGACCACCATTGAGCACATGACCCAAAGATTTATACCTGGAACTTGTCCTCAAAAACAAAGATACGCAAGTATGTGATTATTATATACGATGTCAACATATAAATTAGAATAATCCATTAACAGACATGAAAAATACGCCCATGGAAAGTAATTCCAATATCTGCAAGATATCGATTGGATGAGAAAAGAGTATTTCTACTAAAGTAATCAACAAAAGTACCTAGGTGACAGACTTTTGCAATGGCACATATGGGAACCGAGAAACTAAGTCCCTCTTAATGGGAATCCACCACTTCAATCCTCTGCAAAGGAAATATCATATGTACGATTCAATTAGGTTCTCCATCAAAAAGTAGCAAGAGGTTGGGGTCTGAATACAAGAACTTCATACTATTAAGGACAAAGGGATGAAGACTCAATATGAAGTGAAATTTCTCTAGAGTGTCTTTTCTCTCAAAGTTTAATTCTTCATTAGGCTTGGATATGGCTCAATTTATATCCTCCAAATGTAACTGAAGGGTTGATTCAGAGCGTTTCTAGTCGATGGAAGGTCAAGGATCATGGATCATGTGACATGGCATGGAAACCCGACATATTTTTTAATTTTTGAGAACCAAACTTCATGTATGCGGGTTGTAGTGGAAAAACCTATGTATACATTTTTTGTCTAACTGGTAGGGCACATATATGTATAGAAATCTGTATTTTTAGTTTTGAAGTGAAAAAAAAGAGACTTCAAGTATGCAGAGGGAAATTGAATTTCATCCAAGCAGGACGCATTGAGTGAGGTAAAATTTGATGTAACAACAAGAAGCATCAACTTCCAAGATTCCCCATCACTAACTGGAGGTAGGCTCTAACCCCCTATTTAGAGTCCCTCTCCCATTCTCTCCCACTCCCTCCCTCAACCACTCTCCCTCCCCCACCTCTTTCTCTGTCTCTCCCTCCCTCTCACTCCCTCAACCCTTCTCTCTCTCTCTCTCTCTCTCTCTCTCATGCTCCCTCTCTCTCATTCTTTCTCTCTCTCTCTAACCAACCTCTCTCTC
>SNQJ01S0069869.1:0-23927 GCA_010110895.2 Picea sitchensis | reverse complement strand
TTAAACATATAGTGATGAGAAAGGACGTTGTATACCTTGGGGTGATCAGATGAAGTGATAATATGAGTCTAAATACAGGTGATGAAGGGTATAATAATGGCAAAAAGTATGAGCAAAAAGGTACAATATGTGGTCCCAACAGTCACCTGGTAGCACTCTCCCCCACATGAGTTGTCCCATTCATAGCACCATTTGGCACTTTGACACTCATGTTGTTTTTCAACCCTTTAGGGATGGGAGTCCCGATAGTCTTACATCATGTTGTGAATCAACCACATATTCCTTCTCCTCATTTTGCTAGCTTTCCCAATGGACTCCTAGGTTATCTCTCCGAGGTTCTATTTTGACTATGCCTCTGCAGTATCATTAACCCTCCATTTCATCCACAATCAGTTTTCCCCTCCACAAATTTCCCTCCATACCATCTACCTCATATAGAAACCCACCCATGGGGCCCCCAACCTCCACCAGTTCTCTAAGAAAATTGCGCCCTCAACAACTCAACCATATTACATTGGGGCACCCATTTCTATATGTGTACCCTCATCCCAAATTATTCTTTATAAATTGTAAAAAGCCTTTGTTTCTAGCATTTACATATCTTTTTGTTGTCACCTTTGGTGACCTTCTTCCCTTTTTTTTGGAAAATGCAACCCATGTCACCCTTGGTTGGGACACTCCTTATCATCTACTCCTATTGACATCATCCATATACTCCGAGTATCCCATAGGCCACTTACCTCTGCTCTCTGAGTTTTTTCCACTTTATCCAGCCTCTGGCACAACGTATCCCACGTCTTGTTGTCCCCCTGACGATCGACCTAGTTGAACGGTTGTGGCCACTTATACTTGCATATACCCCCAACCAAGAGAAGTCTTGAGTCTTCATACATCTTGATTTCATCCATGTACCTCCTCAGTTCCTAACCTCACCTAGTAGATTTCATGAAGCCCTTTTCTTCTTGGAGTCACGTCCCCTTTTTTGTCGACATCAACACAGTTTCCAGAAGGGCGACAGTATCTTGACTCTTATTACCTTTCCAATGAGAGGTCTCGAATGACACAGGGAGAACGAAAATTGCTCCCTACTGTTGTTGACCCCCGTAACATTCGACTTCAACACTTTCTCATGTTACGGTGGGTCTTACTTTGCGACTATTGAAGTTATTTCTTATAGTTGATGAAGACCTCTGAATTTTGTTGGGCTATCAATGCCTACAGAATCTGTGAAACTTCTTACAGGTGTCATTGCTTACTATTAAAAGTATGTTCCTCCTCAGAATTGTCTTCTTCCTTTATCACGACCACCCCCGAGGGCACTGTAGTTGTCTACATCAACACACCATTTCAGTTACTATACAACACCATTCTTTTTTGAGTTACATGACACGAGCATGGGGCATGCCCGCCTCATTCGTATACAATTTATTTTTACACACCTTATGGAAGGTTGGCTTCTAAAAGCTCCCTTATCCCTCCAATGGGTCACTCTCAATACTCTCACTATCACTCTCTCTTACAACAACACTCTCAGTAGAAGAAACATTGATGAATTTCGGCTATACGTATGCTCCTAACCTCATCCATCAGGGGGCATCTGTTATCACTGAAATTTCATCCGCAAATGGTTACAAGAATCCAGCATCATCAAGCAGTTATGAGGTCACCCATAGACCAAAATTACCACAAAATCATTTCCAAAAGGTCCAAAACTATACAACTAGTGATAAAATTAAGGTGCTCTATGACTACACAAGGCATGCACTCACATGAGCGATCCAAAAATGCATGAAAAGCACACATACGCATGATGTGCGACTGTGGTCACTAAAATCCATGCACATATGAAAACAATGCATTTATGATATTGGTCAACCTCCCACCCACTTCTGGTTCAACTTTCAAGTTGATTTGACACCCAAATCTTGGTTGAATCCGACTGGGTGGCTGGTCAAAGACCTAAAATTGCCCTAAATAGCCTCTTTTTACACTATAAGCCGGTTGAACAATATCTCAAAGTGGTGCTATAAAACAAAGCCATGGGTGCACTTCATTTTCAAGGAATTCATTTGTAAGGTTATGCTTCTACTATTCTCTTGGGGAATCCTCTTTTCTCATCAAGAGCATACTAGCATCATTACATTGGGAAATCCATCTCACCTCTTGAGATGATTAGCTTGTGATTGTTTCACCATTTCATTCAAAGTTGTAAGAAGAGCTTATTTGTGGGGGTCCAAGAGCCCTCCCTTGGAGGAAGAAGGGACCCA
This sequence comes from Picea sitchensis, assembly GCA_010110895.2. NCBI lineage: Eukaryota > Viridiplantae > Streptophyta > Pinopsida > Pinales > Pinaceae > Picea > Picea sitchensis. Next base: position 21,660 of record SNQJ01S0069869.1, on the reverse strand, counting down.
AAGTCCTCTTTCTTCTTGGTGTTTTCTTTCACTAATATAATACTTGCCATTGGTGACATGAGTCTTATTGGTTTTTCCTTCTTATGTCCTTATGCTCAATAGTTTTTTTTTTCTTTTATTTCTTAGTTTAATTCTTAGCTTGTTCTTTTATGTTTCTTTCTCTAACCCTTTTCTTTACTGTTGTCTTGCTTAGCTAACCCAACTAAGCTTGTAAGCACCTTTGTTTCTCTCATTTAGGTGAAAAAAGAAGCACAACAAGGGGTATGATGTTTGGTACTCAGTTATTACAAGATACACCACTTTAAAGAAACATCTGAAGACTACAGCAAAGAAGGAATTAAAAAGGAACAAAAATATAGCAATGGATGTCATCCTAGATGGATTACCCAATTCAGTAAAAGTAAAAGTGGGAAAATGTACATTAGACAAAGAGCTTTGGGATAAGCTACATAATATCTAATTTAAGGAATCTCCTGTTATCATTGAACCAAATCATGTTGATGAGGATAAAGAAGATACTGAGATAGAACAATAATAACTTGAAAATGACGAAGAATATTATGAAGAAGAAAGTGGAGTAGATCTTGAAGTAAAACTAATCGCTTCTTTGAGTGAGGTAGAAATAGAAACGAATAAAAATAAGTCTATCAAGGAAGAAATGATCAAGCTAAAGGAGGGTTCTCATAATCCAAATGAAAACTCTGAATAAGTCCAACAAATTATTATAAATCTAAAGGCCCAGTTGGAAAAAGAAAAATTAATTGAAGAAACACTAAAAAATCAGTTAGAAGAAAAGCATAGTTCGATTAAGGAGTAGTTTTCATCCCCATGTAGACTTGCATAGTGTTATTCGAAGGTAGAGAAAACTAGTAGACATATTTGATTTAGCTTGAGAAGCAGGAATATGTAGTGATCATTTGTAGTAGATTCAAAGAAGCTCTCAGAATATTGAAGTGGAAGATAAGTTAGCATTGTGTACACTTGAGTAGAAAAGTCATGGAAAGTTTTGTGACATATGAATAGAAATGAATTCATGAGATATTTGGTAGGTATAGAAGAAAATACTTAACATGAACCAGAGAATATACATGATAGTGGATGGAATCATGATATCAAGAGGAATTATAGAAATAATTGTTGGAATTATCATCAAGAGTAATGTTCAGTAAAACATAAGATACCGAAAATAAGAATATTGACATGTGGAACTAGCCAATCATATGAAGGAAATCTGTGAGAGGTACAATAAAACATGGGGATATAAACCATCAAGAGGAGTTATACTGTCAATGGAAAATTGTTGAATTATTATATCATTGATGTCATCGTAGTAAACACATGACAAATGATGAAGGAAAATTGACATGAATGCTTTTTAATATATGTTAGTGGATTACAATAACAAGAAGTAACAATGGAAAATCAACCCCAGAATAGAGGAAAATAAGTATATACATGAAGCCCCACATTGATCTACACAACATCGTGCAAACAAGACAAGGGGAGATAAATTGTCAAGAGAAGTTACCTTATTCCATTGATTTCAAAGGGGGAGAGAAACATAAGGAGAGAAAGAACAAAAGTATGAAAATAGGGGGAGTGGATGAAGATGGGGGGGGAATGGTCACAATGGGAGTATGAGTGTTTCCACCAATGCCAAAGGGGGAGATTGTTGGAAAACTAGTTTTCATTCATGTCAACCCTAAAATAAGTCTATAATCCTCTAGAAGTGATGGGTGTATTTTAAGAAGTCTTCAAAGTGGTCCCCTTATCGTGTAACTTTAAGCATGATCCTCACAGGAAGATGCTTTGAAGAATTATACAAGAAGACATGGAAATGTGACTAAATGGTTAAAAATCCTTGAAGTTTTGGTCACATGAATATGCATTAAAGAATTCTACAATAATCCCTGGAAATATGGGTAAGTGGTTAAGAATCCTCAAAGTCTACAAAAATCCCTGGAAATATGGCTAAGTGATTAAGAATCCGTGAAGGTGTGGTCATGAAACCTAAATTTGACTGGAGGAAAATAGTATGAAGGACATTGTAATTTCATACAAAACCTCCATATATTTATGGTCATCCGCATGCCACTTCCAATAGTAGGTGGTGCACCAAGTGTTGTTCACTACATTTTTTGTCAATAGTACTTAGTCACCAAAGTGTTTCCATGCTTCCCCTCAATTTTTAGTACTTGCAAAAAATCTTGCACACTCTCGTTGAGCTACTAACATACTTTTAAAAGTTCACCATCTAGTTGGACCCTAAATGGATCGATGATATATTAAAGTTTTCCTCCATTCAAGAATGTTTTACTAATTATGATGATTGTTTTCTATGGATAAACAATGATGGTCGTTGGTCATTTTCAAAGTTTTGTAGATTACAATGTCTCAGATAAGCACATGTTTACTATGAGAATATTGAAAGGATGATATGGTGCTTGGTCAAGCTGTTGAGGCTATGGAACTATTGAAAATTTGGCCCCAATTTCCCATTTCTAATATACCATTTTTCACTTATAAGTGTCATATTCAGCTCATATATTTTCAACCTATGCTCATCACCTTATGTTATCCTATGCTTCACTTAATTAACATGGCTTTAGTTTTAATAAAGAGAAAGTAAACTAATTATCTAAATTTCATGTCATAAAACCATCATATTACTTATTCACATTTGCATGACCCTATTTTCCAAAAATATAAATCACATCTTTTGCAGGGATTTAGGACAACCACATTGAAGGAATCCATCGTGAGATCCCAAGACATGAAGGACGTAGTCAAAAAGAATGTACCAAAAAAATCCTCCATCCCTTAGGGGGGTAAGGAGATGAAGTTTCCCTATAAGTCATGGATAGGGAAGGATAGGACATACAAAGAGACTCTGAGAGAGATAAGAAGGAATAAACGTTTCTTCAATTGAAAAGATTAATGGTAACCAAGTCATAGATGTATGAGAAAAGGTAAATTCCATTACATTGAGGTAGTTTCCGACAAGGAGGATGACGATGATGACTAAGGTATTGGATAGGACAATGTTGAGCCATCATGAACTATAAAGAAGAAACCATTACAAGACAACCCTAAGGGAGTGACCATTTCCACCCTTTTAGGAGTCCCTAAATATTATACCTTCAAGATCAGAGGAATTGTGCAAAGATAGAGGGTTACAACACTAGTGGATGGTGGAGCCACCCATAACTTCATTGGTGTTGCATTGGTCACCGTGAGGAAGATCCCTGCGAAGGATTTCAATGGATTTAATGTGGTAGTAGGAGATAGGTACAACATGATGTGTACTCATAGTATTAGGGGACTGGAAGTAACCTTGGGAAACTACACGTTGACCGATGAATTTTACATCAGGGATCTAGAAGATACTCATGTGGTGCTAATATTTCATGGGTTGTATTGTTTCAGATATATCTGCATGAATTATAAGGGAATGAACATGGAGTTCCATGAAAAGGGTGGAAAACTATTCATACTAAGAGTTATGTCGACAGGTGCTCCCAAGATTGTCTCTAACCAAGGCATGGAGGCCCTTTCTGGACCCTAGGATGTGGCTTGTGAAACATAGTTCTTGATTACCATGGAGAATCCATCACATTAATGCCATCATTATCCTATGGATATCCAATCATTGCTTGGAAAGAATGAGAGCGTGTTTGAACCATTGAAATCGTGGAGACCACGTGACAGAGGATTTGAGCATGTCATTGAGCTAGAAGAGGGGCTGAATCTCGTGATAACCACCCCATACAGGAATATCGAAATATTTAAGGAAGAAATTGAGAAGGCCATAAAGGAGTTGTTATATATGGGACATGTTAGGCCTAGCTCCAATCATTTTTCTTCATCAGTTGTACTAGTGAAAATGAAATATGGTACTATGCATATTTGTATAGACTATAGGGAACTCAACAAGACCACCATCAAGAGATGATAGCCCATACCCAGGATTGATGATTTGATAGACAAGTTGCATGGGTTAGTGTACTTATCAAAGGTTTATTTATGATCATGATACCACTCGATTCGGGTCAGGGAGGAGGATATCCATAAAACAACATTCAGGTGTCACTGTGGGAACTACAAGTTTCTAGTCATGCCCTTCGAGTTGAGTAATGCACCAACTACCTTTCAGTCATACCCTTCGAGCTGACTAATGCAGTAGCGACCTTTCATTCATGCATGGACCACATCTTCAACAAACAGTTGAGGAAATTTTTAATGATGTTATTTGATGATCTTATGATCTACAAGAGGTTGTGAGAGGAACACTTGAAGCATGTGGATGATATTCTCACCATTAGGGAGGAACAATTTCTTTTTTCCAAGGAGTCAAAATGTGATTTCGAGTTCTGATACATCTTCCATATGGGGTATGTGATTATTGTTGAGGGAGTAATGGTGCACTAGGAGAAGATCTAGACCATTTTAGACTGACACACCCTTAGGTCCCTCACATATCTACGAGGATTCTTTGAGATATGTAGCTATTACAGATGCTCTGTGAAAGGATTTTCACAATTGATTATGCCATTAATAGACCTCACTAGGAAGGGGAAATTTTGATGGTCATAAGATTCACAGGTAGCATTCGACGAAATGAAGAGGGTCATGAGAACTTTCCTAGTATTATCACTCCCATATTTTACACAGCCTTTTATCCTGGAGTGATGCATTTGGTGAATGGATATGACCAGTATTCTTGAAAATCGACATCTAATAGCTTTCGAGAGTAGGAAGGTAAGGCATCATGAGAAACTCTACCTGATCTGTGATAAGGATATGTCATCCATCATGCATGCATTTGACAAATTCATACAATACTTGGTAGGAGGGATAATTTTAAGGATGGAAATTTATATGAAAATGTAGAAACATGGGATAATCTTACTAGTCCTTAATATGTAAAATGTAAAATGCTTGTAAAAATATTCAAATTTCTAAGGATTTTATATAGTTTCTATAAATGTTTTGCAATTTTTAAGGTAAAATAATTTCATTCTATGGAATTTGGGTGAATCATTTTTATAAAAAATGGAAATTGGTCAATATGTTTTTGGAAAAAAACATGGAAAATTAGCCCATTGGAGAAATGTGTCCCCTAAAATCATCTATGACCACAACAACTTGAGATATTTCCTTGAGCAGTAGGACCTGAATGAGAGGAAGCATAAGTAGGTGAGTAAGGTACATACATATGATTTCTACATTGATTATGTAAAGGGAATGAAGAATATAGTCATTGAAGCCTTATCCAGGAAACCTACAACCTTGTCCATGACAGAGATCTCAACACACTTGAAGTCCATTGTTTTGGTAGAATAATCGAAGAATACCTTCACTTGTGAGATGATGGAGGAAATTATTGTAACATCCCCAACATCCAACTAGGCTATGCCACATAAAGTTTGTTGAATTGTATACAAATAAAAACATATACACACGAAAAATCTTGCGGAACTTTATATATAAAAATTAAAATAGAAAAATACATTATGAAAATGCATAGTTTCATACAGAATAATAATGACAATACAAATGCATCGCACACATGAAAAACCCATAAGAATAAACGCATAAATAATAATTAAACATGTAATTTAACACACAATTGACACTTATCTTGGTAAAAATATCACCAACTGCATGCAGACTTTCCATGAACCTCCCAGCCTTAGACCACACTGCTCATCACTCTTAGCAGTGGGTCACCCTGGAGTTGGGACTAAACACCACCTAAGTAAATGGATTCCTAACCAGGCTGATCTATCTCAAACAAAAGGAAATATGCCATCACAGGTGCTAACTTAAACTAACAACCTACAATCCCTCATTCCCCACATGCTTGTCCCACCCAAGGAAGTGTTCCCCTTCTCTACTCAATAGTCCTTCAGCTACCCTACTTCTTTTCCTTGCTTCAACAACAAGCCAGACATGAAGTCTCAAAGCCCTATAACTGCAATTTAGCACCTTTGGGAAATCAATTCCCATCAATTCTCTCGCCTAGAGAGAAATTGCTCACGGGCCTGAAAACCCGCCTCTTCAATCTCCCACTAGACTGACAACCCACTTCTTTAGTCAAGCTCCTAAGATAACTAGGTACAGGTACAGGTACAGGTACGGGTACATGGACAATGATAGTAATTAAAAGGTATGGATATATTTACATGTACATATATGATATAGGAAGGAACAAATGACAACTGAATGAGTGAGTGATTGATGATTTAATGAATGAAATGAATGGGAAAATGAAATAAGTCCAACTATATGTATGCATGTTCCCAACTTGACACTTTTCATGTTGAGATATGTCCACTTGTCCCCATCCTTAGAACACAGGATAAAATAATTATCCATACTTTATACTTTAAGGAATATTAATATAATATTCTTTTTTTTTCTTAAGCTCCCTAACTAGTGGATCTTAGTCCCCCATAATATTTTATCATGGTTGTTCTACATGCAGCAATGCATTATATTAATGATAAGACATATACAAAAATAGGCTCATTGGCCTAATTCAACACATAAGACTTCTATCTTATAATAACTGGCTCACCAGCCTATAAAACGCAACATATACACAAAAGGCTCTCTAGCCTCAAAATCATGCACACTTAAATTTGGTGCACACAAAATCCTACAATGTGCACACTTCATCATTTTAGTGTGCAATACATGTGCACACTATACCATGAAAGGTGCATGTAAAATGATATAAAACAACTCACCATCTTAAGTACATTTTCATTTACAATTTGGGGTTCATCCTAAGTGTATTACAATTATTTAGGATGACAGGTACAAGGTAGTAGATGACATCATCTTATACCAAGATAAGATCTATATTTCCCCTAATTCCACACTCAAAGATGAGATTTTGAGGGTAGCACATGATGAACCACTTGTAGGGCACGAGAGGTATATGAATACCTATAGGCAGGTAACAGAGAGACTTTCATGGAACGGTCTCAAAGGGGTTGTACTTTGTCATGTGAGGGAGTGCATGAATTTCTAGAAAAACAAGTAAGAGTTCACACATCCTACATGATTTCTTCAACCATTACCGATTTTAGAGAAGAAGTGGGAAATCATTTCCATGGAATTCATCATAGGGTTACCAAAAGTGTAGGGTAGGGACTGTATCTACATGGTAGTGGACAATTTGACTAAATATGCACACTTCTTTGTTATTCCTATAGAGTACAGTGCATCTTAGGTAGAAGATCTATTTTCAAGGGAAGTTTTCAAACTCCATGGCCTTTGGAAGAACATATTTAATGAACAAGATAGTAGGCTTCTCAGTGCATTTTGGCAGGAGATGTTTATGTTATCTGGGACATATTTGACACCAAACTCTAGCTATCACCCTCAGACAGATGAGAAGACCAAGATAGTAAACAAATGGATTGAGGGGTACTTCAAGAAATATGTATCATGACATAGATGAGAATGGATAAAATGGTTGCATATTAGGGAGAATTTATACAACACCACTCATCAAATATCCATTGTTATGATCCCATTCCATCCATTTTATGGCTATGACTCTCCATATTTTATAGATTTGGTGTTTGGAGAGATTCGATCTCCTAAGGCCAAGGACTCATTACAAGAAAGTCGAAAAATATTAAGAGTCCTGAAGGAGTGTTAGGATATTTAGACACTTAGGAGTTAGTTAAGATCTACTTGGTCTAATATGTCGTTAGGTAAAAGTGTGTTTCTTTAGTATGCATTAGTATGCATTTGTAGTTAGGAAATCCGATGGTCACGATATGTTCCCGACATATATGCATTTTGTAGTTAGAAACCGATGGTCAATGGTTATAACCGAATATTAGAGTGATCTCATCTGCTCTACCTCGATCTTAATGGCCATTGATCCATGGGCATTAACACCGTGATTGTTCCATGATCCTCATTTAAAGAGCATGGAGGGTCATTTGCCGCATGATCGATCAGAGAAACCTCTTGTAAAATCTCTGTGAATTCTTTTCTTTCTTTGCATTAATAAATTCGTCTAAGTGGGTCGCTAAGCAATGTGGATGTTTCCTAGGGTTTTGTCAATGCGGAAAACACCTGTGGTGTTGATATTTGATCCGTTATGTGAGTGGTTACTATGTTCGCTAAATACCTCGTGTTTTCTAACATGGTATCGTGAGCCTGCTTAAAGACCTCAAAGCCTCGTCAGATCGAATGTAAAGCCGAAGCTGTTTCATCTCCATTTTCCGCATTTACATTTTGGGCTGAAAGGATCGCTCCATCAAGGCCCCATATTTACTTTTCAATCTGGAACACTTTTCATTTCACTGAAAAGGTTTCCATTTTCCCAAGAGCAATGGCCATTATAGTCAATCCTTATGTGTATAAAGTTTGAATACTGCGATTTTAAATTTTTTGCAAAGTTTTGATTTTATTTTCGGTTTGTATTTTTTATTCCTGCCATACTTTAGATTCATGATTTCTTTGCCCCGGCCGCCTTTATACATCTCGAAATCAGAAACAGATAGAAGGTGCATCTTCCTGCAAGTTAAACCGAGACTCCAACCCTTTGTTGTCATCGAAGGCAAATTTTTTTTGTGAAAAGAGTTTTTTTTGGAGAAAGCTCTCCAAGGTCGCCTTCAACAACAACAATGAATAAATAACAATTCTTCCAACATTACAATATGTTTTGCTGATCGGCCAGTTTAAACTTGTCTATTAAGTATGAGGTCTGAGTTCAAGTCTCTTTGTTACTTTTTTTGAAAAAGTTCTGTTAAAATTGTAAAGTGCATTTCACTTCAAGTATAAAAGTGAATCAATTTAAGGAAGCCATTTTATTTTAGAGTTATTTTGCATGTAACTTTCATTTATAGTAACTTCATTAAAAGTGATTCCCACTTCTTTATAAAAGTGGGTCACTACAAATGTAGCCACACTATCACGCGTGGTTATTTAGTTGTCATATTTATGCCTTTTAAAAGGCATAATCCTAAACATCTAGTTCACAAAGGTCATTAAAACCTACATAACTTCTTTCTAGAGATCTTTCCATGCTGGCCGAATTAGGTTTTAGGTTTTAATCCATTTTATCTACATATTTGATATGGATTCTACAAGTAATGCCATGCTTACCAATGACAAATTACTTCCAATGGAGATCCCCTATGGAAGATGTATTAAGAAGTAAAGGTCTCAGATTTTATTACTATGGGAACGGAAATTTCACCGATTATGATAAGAAATCCAAATGGGATAATAGAATGACAAAGCACGCGTGGACTAATTGGAATGTTCATCTTCCCCGATCGAAGGTACCATCTTCAAGGAGTCGATGACCCCAAAGAAGCTTGGGACATTGAATATGTTTGGTAAACTCAATATCTGGAGCACAACAAGCTTAGAAAAATCAAATACCAATTTTGAGTCCATGATTTTTTTCTTGCCTTGAGACTATCTATCTAAGTTTAAACACTCGGGACTTTTTGTATAGAATGCAACATAAAATGAAGGAACCCTCATAGCATATATCTTATTCTTTCTAAGTTAGGTAGTGCATATTCGTGTTTGTATCTACCTTTTATGCCATGAAGAGGCTCTGTGGGGAGGCTTATGTAGCACCAATTTGAGTCCTTTTGTACTTCTTTGATTAGAGAGAAGATAAGCTTGTACAAGGTCTTGAGTAGATTTAAAACCACGTATTAATTCTCAAACAGTTTTAGTTTCCAAACAGAAAGATAAACCCAAGTATCCTAAAAGAAACATCCTCACTACAACAACAAACAACCTATGTCCCAAACCCGCCAGATAGCTTCAGCCCTAATGGTGACAGCGATCAAAATATAAAAGAATAATTAACAAACATTTCAACTTTGTAATAAAGATGGTCATGATGAGTCCGTGATGTTCTCAAGAAGATGGTACCTTTAGAAGTAAAGGATGGAAGAAGCACAACACATCGATTGATCTCTTCTTCTTCTTCCTCATGGACATGCAATTTATGCTTCGGGTTTTCCTTCCACACCCTTCCACTACTACTTTTCTTCGATGAGTGGGCTTCATTGATTCAGAAAGACCTTTATCATATGGCTAAGATAAAGCCATATTTTCTTCCCTAAATAAATGTAACACCAATAAAATATTAGTTGGTGATGATAAATCTCTTAATTTTGTAGATCCGGAACAGCTCAAAGTACAAAATGGTCATCAATGACACGTAATATAAATCGCATCTTTCAGAACCTTCATCGCGATATCAAATCACTCATTCGTGTGAAGGTAAAACCACGGAAGTTTTCACCTCACCAAGTTAAAATCAAGGATCTAAAATATCCTAAAAATGTTCTTGCAAACCTGAATCGTGAGTATATCAGGTTGTACAAGTTTGACAACTTTGGGTCATCATCTTTTTCATCGCTTTTGCTGCTCATAGCCGCATGACTTGAGTAAACTTGGCATGAGCGGTTTGTCATCTAAACTATCGCCATTGTAAACAACTAGTAACAGATGGTGTTTGGTCTTCCTCTTGTTTCATGCGTAGATGGTGTTTGTGCCGGCCAGGCCTTCAACAAACATCATCGGACAGTTTTGACAAACGTGCTTCGGTACGCCGGGTCCTTTGCGCCTTGTTCATGCTGATTGTGGTCCACTTTTCTTTCTCCTTCTTTTCCGGGTGTATTTCTTAACTTTCATTGATGACTTTTCCAGACGCATTTCAAGCCATTTCTTTAAAACTCAAAGTGAAGTCTTTGATATGTTTTTGTCCTATAAGGCTCTTGTAGAAAAGAAATCTCGACAACAAATTCAAAGGTTAAGAATGAATAATGGATGTACAATATGTGAACAATAATTTTTACAAGTTATTGCACTACACAGCGAATCCAAATGCAACACACTGTTTCCTATGCTATACACTCACAAAAAAAATGGTGTTAATGAGAGAAAGAACCCCACAGTAAAAGAAATGGCTACCAGTAGCGGATCCACCTGTGATTGTCTATAGTATTAAAGTGTAATAATCAACTCGTGCAAATTACATAGTCAACACACTCCCACAAAGGCCTTTAAAAATATAACACCCAATAAGCTTGGACTAAAAATAAACCATATGTAAGTCACTTCCTGTAGTATTTGGCAAGATAGCATGGACCCACATTCCCATGAGAAACCAAAGCATCGGCAGAAATTTCAAAAGTAGGGCAAGGTATATTTGTTGGTTATTCAAGATGTCAAAGGCTATAGACTCATTCACCACATTATTGTAATGAAAATTATTCTTAGAAGAGATGGGCAATTTTGATGAAATCTTCGGCCCATGAAATTAATCTCTACGGCGTGCCTTTCTTTCAAATTGGGATACTAGATAAAGCCTCTTCCGCTCATTCCTCGGATTCTTCTTCGCTAGTGTTCGTGGCATCGCTCGCTTTGGGGATACATTTACGCCGTGGGGACTCTTATTGGTTGGGTTTCACTGATCTCAGATTAAATACACCCGAGGATCTAAGTTCAATCAGGTTATGCTTTCAAATTTTGGTTCAGACCTCGCCACTTGGCCTCAGAAACAACAATTATTGCACTTCTCTTCTTCAAATAGAAGGCAGCACCGAAAATGAATGCAAAGTCGCAGAAGCCCTCGCGGGTTTCTGACAGATCCTTTTCTCAGAGTTTGGATTCCAACACCAAGACTGAATGACTTTGTGACAACCAAAGTGCCATCAAGCTCACAAAGACCCAGTTCAACATCAAAAAAACACATCGAGCCACTAATATGTACTTTACCGAAAGTCATTCATGATCAAGTTATTGAAGTGCTTATTTTCCCTAAAAAATATCAAGTTGCATACATTTCACAAATTCTCTTACAAAAGTGAATTTTTCCAAACTTTGATCATGTTAGGAGTTTAGGAAGTTGTCATTATGGGGGAATAGGCTTCATTCTTCCTTCCTCCTCCTATTTGTGTCATTATTGTAAACTTTTCACCCTATCCCAAGTTGTTCTTTAAGGGGATGTTAGGATATTTAGATGACTCTTAGGAGTTAGTTAAGATCTGTATTCACGGAGGTCAAAGTAGGGTAAAAGAAGCTTTTAGCGGCATTAGTATGGCTTGTGAATAGAAATCCCATTAATGCGATAACCTCATGGATAGAGTGATCCGAATTTTGCCTGGCATTTCCTCGATATTAACTAATGGATCCGTGTATTAACACTGATTGGTCCATGATCTCTATTTAAAGAGCATGGAGGGTCATTTGGCCGAAGATCATCAGATCGATTGTGAGAAACTCTCTTGTAAAATCTCTCTGTAATCTTTTTCTTTGCATTAATAAACTACTCTAAGTGGCCGCGTTGGCTGGGGCCGTGGATGTTTCCCCGTAGGGGTTTTACCACGTGAAAACATTGATGTGTTGATCTTTGATCTGGTTATGTGAGTGGTTACTGAAGGTGTTCGTCCTCTGTTGGAATACCTGTGTTGTCGAACAAGGAGAATCCACAGAATGCTCAGAATCAACAGAAGATGTATGTAGATAGACACAAGGTAGAATGCAACTTTGAGTTTGGGGATATTTTATTTCTCATATTACAGTCATACAAATCATCAGAATTGAAGAAGAGTGGTGCAAAGAATCTTAATCCCTGCTTTTATGAAACCCATAGAGCAATAAGGAGAGTCAATTAAGTAGCATATTAGATGGAGATAAAAAAGGGTAGGAAGATCCACAATATCCTCGTATCATGCTTCAATAAGAAATTGGGAAAGTAGGTCATCACTTCAGTAGATATTCCTCCACTAGATCAGGAGGGGTAGTTGGTTCTATCTCCTAAAATATTTTTTGATGTCAAGGAACAAAGACTAAGGAGGATATTCATTCGAGAGTACTTGTTTGTATGGAAAGTATTTCTTGTAGAAGATGATACCTGAGAAGGGGAGCATAGCTTGCAACACCCTGATTTGGAATTGCTTGGGGACAAACAATATTGGAAAGGGAGGACTATAATGTCCCCTTCCAATTGACTATGATGGAGGATGAATCAATGTCCTGTACAACTTGTATATACTATAGTCAACAAGGAAAAAGAGAGTCAAATGGATTTGTTTGGTGTCACTAGGAAACAATAATGACTAATCCTAAAAGTGACATTAAATAAAATAAACAATCATATTTAATGGAATTGAAGGGTAAAATAAAGTGAATATTTTATTTCATAAAAATGGGGGAAACATATAGAAGGTTAAAAGAGAGGATAAATAGATAGGTAATAGTTCCCTTTGGCAATATGATTTGATATCTTATTGAGTTCTCTTGTAGCTAGTGTTTTCAATGGGGTTTTGGGAAAAACCCTTGCATTGTAGGTTTAGTTTCGATGGTGTAATATCCATCCTAGATAGATAAGAGGAGGATTCATCCGAAGTTCTCATTCATGTTCATTTTTTGTTTTATTTATTACTAGAGGGAGTTGGGGAGCATAACACCTTGCATAAGGTGTTTAAAATGATTTTTAGGAAGTAGATGAGTTTCATACTTGTAGGTTCCAGGAGCATGAAAAAGGGGATGCCCCCACTGGTTGCACACAGTTTTTCCCACGAGGCTCCGCTAGACACCCCATCATCATCTCATGAGGACCTCTACGACTTGGGGTTGGCAGGAATCTACCTAATTGGGATTGTGAGGAACCCAGGAAGGAAAGGTTGACTACAAATAGGTGTTGCCGGAGGAGAGCATAATAAGTCATGGTAAGCCTTGGATCAATGATCACCACATATTTGCATCATTACAAGTTTTCTCTTGTGTGTTTATGTAGTAGATTGTGTATCTTCCTAGAAGAGATTAGATTTTTGTGCTCAATGGTATTTTGTAGTTGTTATTACATCCATTAGACAAGATTGTACTATTTTTTGGGATTTTCCATCCATAATAAGATGCCATGATTATCTAATCCATTCTTGTGTAATAAATGTATGATATATGTTTGACAATATTCTTCATTAAGAAACTATCTATAATAAGTTAAAAATACATTCATATAAGAAGAACCAACAAATTTTGGGAGGAAAAATATTAAAATTCCCTTCTAGCCTAGTTGGGAACATTACACTATCCTCCATGGCTAAGAATGAATTAAAATTATTCTTCAAAGTTGGTACGTAAAGCACATCCTAGGCATCAAAAAAACCTCATGACTCAATATGGAACTTGATTGCTTCCTCTCCCTTCACTGCATACTTGGCATCATTACCAAGTTTCACATGAAGACCTAAGTCGCTCTTTTTCATACTACTAAAAATCTCTCATGCCTCTTTCATATGACAAGATGCACCACTATCCAATAACCATGCACTCCTCATAGTTATGTTGGAGGAAAGGAAAGAAACTAGTGAGTAATTCTTCTCATAATTTCAATATTTTTATGATCTTCATTTGCATGCATAAGGTAAATAAAAACTTGTCTAGCATGTTTAGGAAAGGATCAGTGGCAACTTATAACAAATAATAAAATACGTTGGAAAAAATCTCATTTTAAGTACCTGTTTTCTTTCATAATGCCTTTTCATACCTATGTCAGGGGATATCAACTTCCAGTGGATTCTCTGAATTACATTTGAAGCTCAAGTGGAGTCATCAATAGTGTTTTGGAAGCTGGATTTTGCATTGAGAGTGGAGTCGGCTGTTTTAAATTTCTGGGATTCTTCTACTAGTGGAATCACCTTCAAACTGATTTTTGGATATGTGGAGTCGCCAGAGTAAGAATACAACCAATATGTGCCTAAGTGTTTGCTTCTCTCAAGCCTTAGAATTCGACTATGTCATTCTTTCCCAGGGGAAAAATTTCAATTTTTCCCCCGGTAATGGCACCAAAATGTTAGCACTCTATAAATTTTGTTTGGTTGAATAGAAAAATGAAAAAGGTAGCTATTTAAACCTACTTTAGAGTTGAATCACTAGCCTACTCAACTCAAAGAAGTATCTCTCGTGTCACTTCATATTTCTTTGAAAATCAACAGCTAGATTTGGTTTTGTTTGGGGTTTTCATGAAATGGCTAAAGAAATGGAGCTGACATTTGGGCTATGGATTCAGAAATGAAAAATGCATTGACAAATAATTGAAACTATTGAGAGGAAAAAGACTAAATGAGGCAATGAGTCTAAGTTTAAATTGAATTTTCATGGCAATAGAGGAAAAGGGAAACATATAATTGCATTAGCGCATTACGAGCATGAATTCTAAATTAGCTAAGAAGAAACATACATAGTTTAAATTGCTTAAGCCAAGAGAATCAAATGATTAATTTTGGGTCTTTTACTCTCCAATTTAAATAGATTAAAGTGTAAATGAAATAAAATATCACAAGAATACATACTACAAAATAAGACATAACTCATATCACAACCAATTAGAATCTTTTCATAAATAGTTCAAAAATTTGTTTCTACATTTGTATATTCATTTAAGCTCCAGAAATTTACAAAGTCTTCCTGCTCAGAGGGAAGGCTCCTCTTTTATCCATGATTTATTTATTCTTGGGGTGATATATATAGAGGATTTACAAGTGGGATTCGAAACGATTAAACTTCCCAATAGTTTTAATGATAGACATCGATTATAATAAGGGGTAATGCATAGTGATCGTTCTCTTACTTTATAAGGAGAATTATAAACATGACTGACATATCCTAGGTTTTATCATTGAATTCTACATGTTCAAAACTTTCTGAAGTGTACCCAATTTTTCTTGAGAACTTATTTCGGCTTGGCAATTTCCTCCTTAAGAGAACTTAACCAAACCGATTGGTTTTCCCTGAGGCTCTCAACCTCCTCATCTTTGATCACTATTTCCTATCGTTTGCTCTTCTTCCTCTTCAATGCTCACCTGTTGCACCTGTTGGTGATTAAATCCCTCATGATGGGATTTAGTTTGACTTATGATTCTGGTTCTGTAGCAGGATTTGTATGGAATTTTGTTGCTAATATCCATGCAATCGACCTTTTTGTCTTACACATGGATGAATTCATCATATTAGTCAAAACTCCTAGTTCGTCAGGGGCCTTTTGACTAGCTTTATCTACTTTACCCATTTCGCAGAAAAAACCTCAGACTTATCTCCCTAATATTTTTAATTACTTCATTCAGAATGGAATGTTGATTGCACCAAAACATGATAAATTTATCTGTAATTTTGAGGGCGATGGTCATGGAGTGTTTAATCATATATTTCTAATGACAATAGTTGTCCGAGATACAGATCATCATACTTGGTTGTCAGCTTCAAATGATGAACCTCTGGACCGTCCTTCTGGTGGCACTTACCTGATGTTGCATGATATAACGTACCTGAGAAACAGTACTGATGTGACTAGACAAGTCATTAATCCTTCCCCTTCCGTACAAGATTTGTGTAAGTGACACATATTGAATGATTTTTCAACACGTGACATCGGGGCGTGGTTGAGAGATTTTGCACTCACCCGCTTTTCCCTCCGATATGCTTTAGGGGGTGTCGCATGTCCATGTTTTGAAACCGTGGTATTTTCCCCGGCCCGCTCTCGAAAATTATCCTCCACACTACTTGGATGCCCGATATGTGTCTGGGTCGTTGATCTGAGCCACTCCAAAATCTATAGTCGTCGGGTGTTTACAATTTTTGATATCGTTTTTTGGAAAAAGTGGCTTTGAATAACCCTCTTTGGGCCTTGATGTACCTCTGAGGGTGCCATGTGTCCACAAAATGAAACCGTGGTATTTTCCCCGACCCACCATAAAAAATTATCCTCTGCGCTACTTGGATGCCCGATATGTGTTTGGGCCATTGATCTAGACCGCTTCAAGGTCTATGGTTCATGGGCCCCATCATTTTCGCACCTCCACTATATTTTCCCTTTCTCCGCCAGATATAGCTCGGTCCTCCAAATCATGTCGTCTCTCTACACTGCTTTAGTCCCCCGCTAAATCTGAAACTCGTATTTCATGTATAATTGTTATGGTGATAACACACTCAAAACTTGAATTTTCACAATCCATGTCCTAGTAGATTCTACATGCATTATAGAGGAATAAAATTGATAACAGTTTTGTTGTTGTGAAGGTAAATGTTATGGAAACTTTTTTTTAATGATTAGTGCACATTTTTATGACGAGTGTAATGTCGGAATTAGATGTATATTTCAATTTATTTTTATGACAAATATGGTGTGGGAATTAGAGTTATATTTCAACGCATAATTATAATATAATGTGTTATAAAGGAACAAAATAATTGGTATTTTTTAAATTTAATAATGTTAAAATTGTGGCTTTATCAAAAAGGTAAGATCTTTTTGGTGTAATTTGTTTTTCTTATATTTTATAATATAGGATGGGTATATTTCAATAGTTTTATTTTTTATTTTCATATTTGTTTGTGTTTATTATAAAGTTTTTAATTATTATTTAATGGAAATTGGTTATCAATTTTGTAATTTTTACAATAAACACGAATATATTTATTTTCAAAAAGAAATAATTTTTTACATTGTAATTTGTAATAAAATTGGTTATCTTTTTGGAAAGTGGGAATTAGAACCCTACAAATGCTTTTAGGGGTGGTGTCCCGCTTTCTTTCTAGTAGTGTATTGTACTTTATTCTTATGTTATATTATTTTTAAAAGTCACCCACATCAAAATACAATTTCTAAGCTCACTCATCCTTAAGATGTTTCAAATGAATAAACAATGATATCTATCAATATTAACGAAACATGGAGGTTAAGGTTAAATTTTCTACATGTATTTATTTATTTTATAAGATCAATTGGAAAATTCACATAGAACTAAAAAAAATAGTTGGTCCCTTTTAAAGAGGGCCTTGCAATGGATCAACAACTAGACTTTATTAGGGTGGTTATTCCTAATTCCCATTTTAGAATACCAAAATCATTTGAGCACTTAATTTTTTCCTTGTTAGAAGGGGAAAGTAACTTTGATCGAGAAAACCCTTTCCCTTATTAGAAGGAAAAGTACAAGTTTGAAAGGTAAACAACTCATGAAGTGTGAATTTCAAAGTTCCATGGCATTTAATAAAAAGGAAATTTTATATAAACTTTGAAATTGCCACACCAATACAATTTTTAAATGTGAAAGGGTAGCTATGGATTTTCCTAAGATTAGTAAAGTGATAGAGGTTGCAAAATTTTCATTGAAAAATTAGACACAAGTAAATGAGATGCACCTTCATCAACTATGAAAACTCCTAAATTACACAATGAAATAGTTCCCATTGAATCCATTTTCAACTTTGTCCAAAGCATAATCACAACAACATGGCATGGGTTAGGCTATCTATGTAAGCACTGATTTTGAAGGAATGTTTGACAAAGATAATAATCATTAACAAAGTTGGTCACATGGTTGCATTGAATATATCCCTTGTTGTTTGGTCAATGAAAAAACCCCCTTGTATTACCCTTGGTGATTTCCAAAATACCACCACCCCAAGAGGAAGCCAACACTTCTTAATATCCCTTGATATTATTCAAGCCACCCAAGGAGATATGGTGGCCATTAATAAAGATACTATGATGAGCCATCTTGTTTTGTGCAATTATGAATTTAGGCACTAATTTGACAAGCAAACTTTCCTAAATGATTGCTTGCTTGCATGTTAATGAAGACTTGTTTGGACTCACCCTCTATTGCATGCCTCACTTTGTTCCTTATGAGGTTAGTAACTATGATGAACAATAATGATTTTTCTTTGGGTACCATCCATGAGTGTGAGGATCATCAAGGCGTTTCCCGACAAGGTTTTATTTTGAAGAAAAAATGGCAATACTACTAATAATTTGACTTCAAAACAAAGAGGAAAATACACCAAAGGTGATATCTAAATATTTTCATCACTTCCATGTGAGGATCCTCCAAAGGGAATTTCAAGAATAATAATATTTAGATTTAACAAAATTTCTCTCTAATAATCAAATTTATAATTTTAAGGGTAAAAAATATTTAACAAAATGTGACCGAGAAAGTGTTTTCTCTAAACTGATCATAATTTCTTAATGTTTTTCTACAATATTAATCCACTGCAAGGAAAGTTGCAACTGCTATAGATCTGCACCTAGAAAATTTCAAGCAACCTAGGAAGCAATATGATTTTTTAGTATAATTAATATAATGATGACATTTTAGTGCTTAAAATACTAATCCATTTGATTTTGATACTCTTAATGATAGATAATGAAGTTACATTAGTATTAAAAACAAATGTTGTCTATTTCTCATATGAAGAACTGAGTTTTACGATTTGTGGCTCCTAATTTAATGGAGTAATACAATTAATGAAAGAATGAAAGAAAGAATATTGAAAGGAGAGTCAAGAAAACGAATAAAAATAATAACATAGTGGGGAGAAATGGAAAATAATAGAAGCGAATTCAATGTGTTAGAGAGCCAAATGAGATTTGTATTGGAATGAAAATAAACAAATATGTAAAAGAAAACATAGAAATATGGAAAAAGTCAACATCACAAGGGGAATAATACCAATACATATAATTGAAAAAATGGATGGAAGCAAATATTAGAGCATTATTGCACCAAAAGAGTAGCAATACTAGGAACACTTACATTTTAGTTTTCTCCGCGGTGGATAGAAAAGTCATGCAAAATTTGAAAGAAATAAATAAAATATGAATCTCAATCAATTTCTTTAAAATTTAGCAACATTACAAAATTTGAAGTGAAACATTCTCCATTCATGTTGTATATTAATTTTGAGTGTGTAGATGAATGTCAATATACAACAACAAAATAAACTGAGCCAAGAAAGGGAAATATAACTCAATTATAACATTTTTACTTGCTTGAATTTCAATTCGAAAAGAATATCTCCGAATCAAGATACTTCGCCCATATTTCCATTTAAGAGTTGTACATTATAGATTCCCTCCAATTTTCTTCTTCACTACATGCTGTTTTCAAATACCTACTTCCATGTAGACAAAAACCAAATTATTTATAAATTATGAATGATAAGATCCTAAAGAATTGCAATCCCATCCACTAACTTTCAAGATTAAAATTTGATGGATATCCCTAAGATTCCTATCTATGGTTTTCTTTCCCCAAGATAAACTTGGCACCCATCTTTTCTTATAAAAAAAATGTGTCAACAAACTCCATCCTTGCCACCCATTCAACCTTTCTGTTCATGTACTCATAGTTTGAGAGAATACCAAGCCAATGGACAATTGTATTCAATCTCTTGAGTAATACCATCCCCTTCTTTGTATTGACCAACAACACCACCATTAGTCATAATAACAAATCTATAAAGAAGCACTAGTGATTGTTGCTCAAGAATATTAGGATATTTAATGCATGTATTTTTCATGTGACATTGTACTTCACTAGTTCCACTCCATGCTATCCTAGCATCACATCCACCCATTATATTTTCATAATAACCAAATGTATTTTCATTAAATGTGATATTGTTCATGCAACCATGTGAGTAAGTACTTGCTTGAAATGTAGTTAGTACCATATATGTCACTCACTATGATTTAGCACATTACCACTTGCCACTACATATTTATCACTTGTCATAGGCATGCTGTTAGGAGTTCTTCCACCAATTTCTACATATTGTCCCCTACTTTCCAAAAAAAAAATGAGTTTTCCATCCTAAAATGATTTGTTATAATTTATAAAAGTTATATCAAGAAAATAGCTTCCAGTAGCACATGGATAATTGGTCACATGACATAAGAGTCTTTCAAATACCCACCCCAATATTTGAGTTTCCAGTATACCATGCTGAACAATCAACCCAAGTAAATAAGTACATGCTATTTTGAATAATGCACATGAATAAATCAAGATCTTTCTTGATGTCGGTGGAAATGGATGTTCTTTGAATTGTCTAACCTTCTATTTTACAATCCCCATAATGCAATTGTTAAATATTTACAACAACACTCAATGTTAATTAGGATAGATCCAATATGAATTCAATTATTTCAGGCTTTCTAATGAATGATTTGCACACAAACTCTATTAGTAGAGTATTGTTTCCATTCATGACGATTGCAAGCCCGAGAACATAAGACCGAGAGCCATATTTCCATTAGCAAAGTTGAATGGTCAAAACTTACAGCCAATGACTCATCAGCAGAGATGTCAGAGCGTTTTGAGCTGGCTCATAGCAGGAGGAATCCGTTCACGCAAAATACTCCGAAAAAAGCATGAATCAAACGGAAAGAAAAACATGAATCAAACGGAAAGAAAAGAAAAGCATGAATCGTGGTTGAAGAAAAGCATGAGGGACGCTTTTTGGATTTATTAGCTGACTCATCTCCTAACGGTTCTATCTGCTGACTCGTCTGCTTTTTGTGCTTATCCTTCCGTTACAGAGGCAACAAAGTTGTCTCATCTGCAAGATTCCGTGTAGAAGACGGGAAAAGGCATAAAATCGTTTATGCGTTGGAAGGATAAATCTGAAATCTCATTCAATTTCAACATTTCCCTCCTCTTTCCTTCTGTATCTATGCTCTGATGCGTCTCTGTGATTGGGCTTCTGTGTGTTCCGTTGAATATGAGTCTGAGTGTGTTCCGGTGAGAGGTATTTTGTCTCTGGAAGAAGAAATGAGGATATGATGTGTGGCAAGGTATTTGAAGGCATTAG
>SNQJ01S0069868.1:44895-83742 GCA_010110895.2 Picea sitchensis | reverse complement strand
GTAAATGAATCACACCACCATAAGATTGCTTGCAAAATGAAATTGAGATATTATGTTGTGAAATGAAAATGTGTTGCAAGTGTTATGAAATGTAGTGTGTAACTTGATTTTAGTAAATTTTATGTGTCACTTCAATTAGGGGAATTAAGTGTGAATGTTTGTGTCCTAGACTATGTGACTACCCCAAAACCATTATTGTTCACACCAAAAGAGAGTGTTGAATGCTCAAAAAGTATGGCAACGAGGCCTACCCTAGCTTCGCAGGTCAAACCCAAAGTTTGCAAGGTACTCCACCTGGAGGACGCCGAGCGTCGTGAGATCGTCCCCGACCTAGAACCCCAAGCTTCTTCCCAAGTCCTTGTTTTGATGGTGCAAGAACAACAATTGGTTGTGGATGCCTAATTACTACCTCCAACCTTTGCCCTTTCTTGTTCTATGAAATTTGTCATTTCGTGGTGATACCACTACATCAGATGTTGTACGGTTGTGCGCCTCCCTACATTTTAGAGTTGGTCACAGGAAACCTCAGGGCAGTTGCTGACTGGTTCATAGAGGAGAATTTTTCATACATTAGAGTTTTCGGGTGTTCAATCCCCCCACGCGCCCTCCCGAAATTCCTCCCTGACAGACTGGTGTGCAAGGAGATGGCTCATCAAATAGTAGCAGGTGGAATTGGGATAGAACTAAAAATGGCTCAAAAGAAATTTTGGCCAACTTTTCCCGTTCAGATTGGGAAATTTTCATTGCTCAACTTAGGTCATTCCAAATTTGAAGCGGCAGTGCTAAAGGAGGTTAAATTGGTAAACCTCGAGCACAGGAAGCACGATCCTTACCAGCTAGTGGGAAAACACATGACCCGCTGTAATATGGAGGCCTATGAACATGAGAAGTCCCCTTGTGACGATCTGTTCAAAGGGACTAGGACCTATGAGGAAGTATTACAAAGAGTACAGACACTGCCATCTGACTTGAAAGCTAGTTTTCAGACCTTCCAGAAGCACAGACGAAGCGGCCTGCCCAAAGTACTGCAAGGAGAAGCAATTACCCTTCCTCGGGAACAAGAAGATACTCTTCCAGGTTTCGGACAAGAAATGTAAGATAAAGCCAATCCTGAAGAATTTCCTCAGGAGACTGAAGGCTCTTCACAAAATGAAGAGGCCTTACAAACGGAAAATCCAGAGACGGAAGCAGAGAAGAGGCCCAGGACACCTCCCGATTCCAATAAGTCCACTCCTCCTTCATCACCTGATGTTGATGTCATTATACCTGAGGCTATGGGAGGAACAAGGTCTACAGAGCTAGGAAGTCCCATAACTTCCTTAACTCCTTTACAGTCCACCTTTGGACTCCCACAGATGGGAGATATATATGTTGGTGACCTCACCCCTATTTCCAGAGATGAGATCCCTCCTTCCGATTATTTTTTCAGCAGGAAGAGGAAGGCTATTGTAAGGCAAGAAATGCATATGAGAGAAGGGGGTATGGTGAAGAAGCATAGGGTCTTGATAGATGGCTAGAAAATGGAAGAGGAGGATTTCACTACAGAGATAGCAGGCTCCATGGGAGCCATGGCAACAGCAAACATTTTTACTGTGGAGAACATGAGAACAAGGATAAAGAAGAGTAACCACATGATAGCTCAATTGCAGGATCAGTTAAAGAATGCTGAGAAAAACATTAGAGAAGAGGTAAATAAAAGTCTGGAGCAGGTCAGAGCTGTTGAAAGGCAAGAAATCCAGTCACTCAAAACTAGCCTGGATGAAATGAACCAGAGGGTACAAGCAAGTCAGGTACAGGTTACTCAGCAAAGGGAGCTTGTTAAACAGTTACAGGCTAAATTGTGTTTGACAGAAGGTCGGGTCGTGGACTTACTTTTCAAACCCTCTCGTTAGAAACCCATACAAAGATAGAAGCTGAACAACAACAATTGATCTCCAAAATAGAGATCATCCAGCATTATTTTCAAGAGGTAAGCAAATCCCTTGATAACATTATTTTACTAGAAAAAGAGGCTAAAGCAGTAAGGAATACCTTTCAAAAAGAAGTCGCATGTTCAGGGAACAAGGAGATGTCGAAAGATTTAAAACTTTTTGTCACAGAACAGATAAGAGGAGACATTATGCTCAAGGCATGGGAAACAAACATAGTCAAAAACAAGAAGACAGTCAAAGAAATCAAAGATGATTGTGATGGAATCTTTGATTCTTTGGATAAGCAAGCATTAGGATTTGAAAGAAATGACTGCACTGGACTACTAGGGCAGATAAACATTGTGAAACAGCAGTTGGACTACAAAGAGAGCTTACAGGAGGTTCAGGCAGAAATTTCACAGTTGAGCGAAATCAATACCAATCAGATAGACAGATGGTTGGTACAGCCTAATTTAAAGTTGCAAATGATCAGGCCTGCCGATAAAGGTTTTGAAGACCAGTTTCCAAAGGTACAAAGAAAGTTTTATCTATTTGAAACTAAAGCCCAACACCACCCAGGATTTTTGTTCATTTTTTAGAGAAGTGTGTTGAATGTATAGCTTCAAAAGAGGGAGAGACTTCAACTAAGCAATGAAGCATCGTTCGAAATCTTATACTTTGAAATGATAGACCAACGAAATTTTAATCATGCAACGGTTAAGGTTGCAATTTTGTAACTATTTTTCTTTCTTTTTCCCTAAAAAATAGGAGATCGCTAACTATCAAGTAGCGATGATCTTGTATAAATAAAAGGAGAGAAGACTGACAAAGGGCTTTTTTCCTTCTCTAAAAAAGGCATTGTGATGAAGACATCTAAAGAAACTCTGAATTAATAGAAAAGCAGATTGAAGATTCCAGATTTTGTCAAGTCTAAGTTATGTGTTCCCCTGTCTTTAAATCGTTCTTTCATGTGTTTTATTAATGAATGCTTGACTACAATTTAGTACCTCTACTGTGGAAATAAATTATCCTTGTTATTTAGATCATTTACAATTTTTCCTCTGCATCGGTTATCAACCGATACAAGACCTGTAAATGTTTGGATTACAATATCATATGCTTCATTAATATTTTCTTTGCTTCATAGTCTCCTATTAAAACGTGAGATTCCTCTTAAATTGATGCCTCAACTTGTTAGTAGTTATATGTTTTTCCTCATATCATACATGTTTCCCTTTCTTTAAGTTTTAACTCAGATACAAGAAAAGGCCTTTGATTCACTCGCCTCATTAATTCGTGTTTTAGAATTGTTCTCTTTGCATTGTAAATTAGAGATAACTAAGCCTAAAAAGAAAACACAGATCTATATCTCCCTTATCTTTTATCCTTCATGACAGTACCAGTTTCAAGGCAACCCAACGTCGAACCCGATCTTTTCGATCAAACCAGCATTGCCCTAAATTTATTCAACACCATCTTGCAAACAACAAATAACCGGGTTGAGTTAGCACGTTCATGCGCAGCAATTGAAAGAGATATCAACATTCAGGAAAACTGGGAATTCCAACATAGAGTTGAGAAACCAACTTTAATCCTCATCTTTTAAATAGTTGTCTTTACTGTCCTCTTTCCCTCTATCATTTCAGATGCCTTGACAGTATACTTTAGAGCCTTAAAGTATAAACTCAGGAACAACACCTAGGAAGTAATGCATCAAGCCTAAGTTTTTCATCTCGAATTATGAGATTAGCTCCCTGTTACACCAGGCTATTATCCCTTCATCTCCTGTCAGAAAGAGATCATCAACATACTAGATTGGTATAACAGGCTAGTTCCCTCTTACCTTGAAGTACATGTTCGCATCAACATCACTTTTCTAAAAGCCCGGACTTTTAAGAAAGCCATCAACGATGTCATACCAAACTCTGGGAGCCTGCTTAAGACCATACAAGGCCTTCCTTAGCTTCTTGCATACATGAGTGTCTTTGTTATGTAGTAGAAAACCATCTGGTTCTTCCACAAAGACCTACTGTTCAATCTTTCCATTCAAGAATGTTGTTTTTACATCCATCTGATGTAACTTCCAACCAAGAATTGAAGCTAATGCAATAATAACTCGAATGGAGGTATACCTGGCTACAGGGGAAAAAGTCTCGTCGTAGTCAATTCCTTCTTTCTGAGTGAAGCCTCTGGCTACAAATCTTGCTTTGAACTTTTCTACACTCCCATCGGCTGCATGTTTGATCTTATAGATCTATTTGAAAGAGACCATTGATTTGACCTTTGGCCTCAACACAATGTCCCAGACATTGTTCTTTAGAATAGACTTGTATTCCTCAAGCATGGCATCCTTCCATACTTGTAATTTATCTGCTTCTTCAAATGAATAAGGTTCAACATCACTGATGTTGTTCATCAGTGCAACATAGCTTCCAAACCTGTGAGGCATATTACTTCCCCTGAAAGTTCCTTTGGGAGCAACTATCTTTCCTGCTTCTTGCACTATTTCTTTAAGCCATCATGTCTTCCTTTTGGCTGGAGGTTCTTCAAGAGTTCTTTCCAACTCTTCAACATGTTCTAGGGGTTCATCACTTGGCCCTTCATGAGGTTCCTCCCTCTGATCATCTGACTCTTCATTTTCAGAAGAAGGTGAAGTTGGATGAACTGCTTCTGATTCCTGTTGAAGCTCTCTGGATTTCTTGAATGCGGCTTCCTCATGGAAAGTCACATCCCTGCTTACCTCTATCTGCCTCTAACTTGGTACATATATCCTGTAAGCCTTGGAGTTCTCACTGTACCCCACAAAAACCCCTTTCTTGCTCGAGGTTTCCATCTTTGTCCTCTTTTCCTTAGGGACATGAATATATATTGGACACCCAAATATACTTAGATGCCCTACTTCAGGTTTGATCCTTAAGAAGACCTATTCAGGAGTCTTGTCCTTCAAGATAGCATGTGGACACCTGTTCTGAATATACACGGCAGTAGAGGTAGCTTCTGCCCATATAGAATTTGGCAGATCCTGGTCAAACATCATGGCTTTCGTTGTCTCACAAATTGTCATGTTTTTCCTCTTAGCAACACCATTTTGCTGAGGGTTATATGGCACAATCAATTGTCTCTTCATTCCTTGAAAAAATCCTCAAACTAGAGAGATTCAAACTCTCCTCCATTGTCTGTTCTCAAGGTTCTGATGTGTTTCCCTATCTGCTTTTCAATAAAGGATTTATATTCTTTGGACTTATCAAATGTGTCACTTTTCTCTTTAAGGAAATAGATCCAACATTTTCTTGAGTAATCATCAATGAAAATGACATAATACAAACAACCACTGAGTGAGGGAGATGACATGGGACGACATGCATCAGAATGAACCAAATCTAAGATGCCCCGACCTCTGTTATCACTGCTAGGAAATGCTTTCTTTATATTTTTACCTAGCATGCATCCTTTACAAATTTCATTTTTACTCAAAGAAATAGAGGGCATGCCACATACCATATTCTGCAGATCTAGAAGTGCTTTGAAATGAAGATATCCAAGTCATCTATGCCACAACTCGTTAGAGCTGGTCGCATCATGAGTTAATGCCTGAACTGAATGTCCGGTCACAACAACATACAATCCTCCTCTGTGAATCCCAATAGGTTGTGTTGTACTCAAGTAGCTACCTTTAGCCCACAAAAGTGCCTTCCCGTCCTTGAAGGTCACCAAATATCCCTTGTCCTCAGGGGTTACAACTGATAGTAGGTTCTTCTTGAGACCTGGAACATATAATACTTCATCAACATGAAGCATAACCCCAGATTCCAATATGAAGGATATAGAGCCTACTCTCTCTATCTTGTAACATTTGTCATCCCCAAGCTCAACCTGCTTTACAAAAGATTTTGTCTTGAAATATGAGAGGATCTCCTTGTACCCTATCATGTGCTTTGATGCACCATTGTCTACTAACCAAGTTTTCGGCCCTGTGATAACTGCACTGGATAAAGCAAAAACCAAGTAATATTCTTTTATATTTTCTCTGTCATTAGAAGGACTTTTCTGATTTCTTTTGGATTCATCATCCTCAACAGTTGAGGCATGATGTTTCCCTTTCCTTGGATTTTTCTTTCTATACTAGCAGTCTCTAGCAAAATGACCCAACTTATTGCAACTAAATCATTTAATCTTAGATGTATCAATACTCTTGCCTTCGAACATACCTTTGTTGTTTGACTTCTTCTGAGAGCCTTTCTGGAAAGTGACCTTCTTCTTTCCCTTGAATTTTGATGCTAATGCCAAATGCTCTTATTTGGTTGGCTCACTCCTAGTAGTAGTGCGACTCTTCTCTTGGAAGCAATCATGCCATAACCTCTCAAACGTGGGCTGAATATCTCTCCCACTCACACTGAATAAGAAGGTCTCCCATGAAGAAGGAAGACCATCAAATATGGCCTGCACTAAGTCATCATCACCCACTGTGACACCTGTGACCAAAAACTGATCTAATCTAGGCTATCCTGGAACAGAAAGATGCTACTGATTCACCTTTCTTCATCTTCAAATACTTAAGCTTGTGCTTAAGTGTCCTCTTCTGACTTGGTGCATTTTTCTCATACAGATTTACTAAGGTATCCATACAGTCCTTGGCAGTCATTAACAAAGTCATCGCTGTCATTATACTGTCTTTGACTGAGTCAAAGATAATTCGCTTAGCCTTAGCTAGACTCTTCCTAAAGGCTACTCTTCCTGCTTTAGAGGTGGGTTCCTCCATTGTGGTCACATACTGCTCAAGATCATGCTCCTGCAAGATATTCATTATCCCGATCTTCCACACATTGAGGTTGGAAGATCCTTCAAGCCTATCCTCGGCCTTGACGGAAATGGAGGATGCCATGGACCTCACGCTGGAAACTTGATCAAGCTCGCTTGGATCTGTGTGTACCTGCTACTGCACTTCAACAAGCTGTTTCACACCCTAAGCTCTGATACCATGTTAAATTATGAGTTTGATTTTAAACTGTTGATATGTTCTTTAAATTCTTATTGTACTTAGCTTAAGTATGAATCATAAAACTGAACAAAAATAATCATAGATTTACCTATATGAAAATTCACAACACATGTACCCGGGGAAACCCTATACAGGGAGGAAAAACCCAACAAACAATCTCCTTTTATTGCAAAGATAATGTATGATTACTTACAAAAATTCCACCATGGAATTATGCTCTTAAAGAGCTTGCCAAAACTACTTAGACCTCACTGTATGACCTGTAGAATACTGAGAAACCTTGATGATATATTTTCCTGTTATAGACCAGCACTGATGGAAGAAGATATGCGCTGCCTGGGTGATGCTTCCCTGTCTTTTCTGGACTGATATACACAAACACTGAAGGTGTATTTATGTTGCCTTCTAACAGAGATATACACTTCCTTCTAAGACTGATATGTACTGCCTTCTAAGGCTGATATGCGCTGCCTTCTAAGACTGATATGTATACCAGCACTGTAACAACACTTGTTGCCTTCTACTCTTTCACCCTCACACTACAAAACTTGTGTGTAGAATGAGGGTCGACCTCTGCATATAAAGGCGTGGAGAGGATGGGGGGAGAGGGCTCGAAATAGTAGCTTGTTTGCATGCTCATCATAACTCGACTTCAACTTGAAATAGATCTTGGACAAGAGACTTCGAATTTAGAACTTAACTTGAGACTTTAGTTAGGAATACAACTCGCCCTTGTGATTTAGCAATGCATGCGAACTAACTCAGCATGCACTTGACATGCATGCATGCATTGCATGTCATGCATGCAACATGCAACTGTGCAACTTTATGCAACTTTATTCAACACGACTTTTATGGCAATTCGAATTTCTTCATGGTAGATAGTGTTACATGTGCCAACGCACTAGATGAATACATTTACATCATTTGCAATATCAGGAAGATTGTTTGTTTCTAGCTCATAGGAATTTTACGTTCAACCTAACTTTTGCTAGTTGCCTTGACTTTTGCTCATGGGTCACAATGCTTGACCAGGCTCATAGAGGTTGTGTGTTCCCCCTGAATTTTGCACTAATCTGTCTATGTTCACAGAGGTTGTACGTTCCCCCTGACTTTTGCACTAGACTGTCTATGCTCACAAAGGTTTTACGTTCCCCCTGAGTTTTGCATTAGACTTACATCTTGACTCACAAGATCATATAGGATCTCGTTTGTCCAGACTTTTGGTTTGACTCACAGAGGTTGTATGTTTCCCCTGGCTTTTGTCAATACCTCACAAGACTGGTTGATTCTCCAAATCTCCTTGGCTAGCCTCAAGGTGGCCCTTATGGCCTCTCATTGGAGAATGATTGTCGATGCTGCCAAATTTAACAACTCCATGTCTGCAACTTGAGGGCCTCTAGACATCATCTTCTTAGTTATCCCTAGGAAATGGGGATAACAGTTCTCTCAAGGACTAGTGTACCTATATCCAGAGGGGTCTCTTCCGACATAACGGTGTTGCTTGGTGTCTGGACGGAGAGATTGTACAGAGTGTTTGGTCAACCTTTAGTTGGATCCAGTGGGTGGTTGGAGCCCAAGTTAGACAGTAGTGAGGCTTCAGAGAGAGGACATTGGATGGATAAGTCTTCACATAAGAGATCAATAGAGGTAGTTGGAGATGCTTCGAGTTCAGAGGGAGTAGTGGCTTCCAGTGCAGTGGAAGCGACTACATCAACAGAGGACATGAGGAGATTGGAGACAGATTCTGGTTGTACCAGAAGTACCTCCCTCGCTAAGAGGGAGTGTTAGATTTTGGTAGCTCAGTGGTACTTTTGCATCTATTGTGTCTAGGCAGGAGTCCAAGAAAATAACTCTCTCTAGTGACTTTATGA
Source organism: Picea sitchensis (assembly GCA_010110895.2). Classification (NCBI taxonomy): domain Eukaryota; kingdom Viridiplantae; phylum Streptophyta; class Pinopsida; order Pinales; family Pinaceae; genus Picea; species Picea sitchensis. Next base: position 74,959 of record SNQJ01S0069868.1, on the reverse strand, counting down.
AGTGATTTCATAAAGTGACTTTATAAAGTGATTTTATAAAGTCAAGTTGAGTCGTTTAATATTTAATGGGTAAAGGTGACTTTTTGAAAAGTGGGTCACTTAAGTGATTTAAGTGAACTCAACGAAAAATTAAGTCGTGATCGTTGATCTCAAGGGAAGACGAAGAGTCACTCAAGGGAGACCAAGCGTTAGAGGAGTTACTCATTAATGAGTAATAAAAAGAACACTGGAGGAGAGATGGGGTGCACCTTTTGAGGAGAGTGAGAGAGGAAGTTGAAGAGACACAATTTCCTAGAGAGTTGAGCTAGAGGAAAAAGTAGCAACCAAAGGGAGAGGCACGAATCCCAAGGAGGGAAAGAGGCACGAATCCCAAGAAATATCATCATTGAAGAGGGTCGTATAACTAGTGTTTGGCACTAAAATTGAGGTAGCCTTTCTGTTGAAGATAGGCACAATTTCTAAGGTGCTACGAGACAAAAATTCGTACAACTAGGTGCAATTGTTAAGCACAGAAATCGAGTACATATTTCCTGCCAGAAGAAGGTCATACAGTACAGTCGTACAACAAAAATAGTGGCACAGATTTCGTGGCAGAAATTAGGTGCATTTTTCTGAGGGTCTTTGGCACATATTTCGAGGTTTGTTGGTTCTGTTTATTAGTTATTGTTGTACATTTTATGCTGATAATGTTGTTTTTGTAAAACTCAGAATTTTGCTAAGAGCTCAATAAGAAAAATGTCTCCTAGATTGGTTTTCCCCTTGTGGGTTTTTCTAGGGGCATTGCCCAAAAATTTCACGTGTTCAATGTGGTGAATGTTTTGTTCATTCTCTTTTCCGCTACTGTAATTTTCAGATTGCTTAGTCTCTTGTATTTCTGCTTATAGTTACAGTAAATGCATGTGGTACCCTTGCTTTATTGGTGAATAACTATAGGAGGTTGAAATCTTGTGTTGGCTAAGTGTTTGAGTTCAGTTTTTGAACAACTAAAAATAGAAATCTGTGCCAAATCTTCCCAGAAAAGGTCCAAAAGACTCGGAATATCTCAAGGATCAATAATATGTTCTCAGACTCTGAATTTGGGGCCTGGAGCCCAAACTTCTAAAAATAGAAAGTTCTTGCATGTCGCTCGGAAAAGTGCTATCGGGCCTAGAATCATGCAAGGACCATCCATGTGTGCTCAGAACTGCTCCAAACTGTTAAGAGATCCACTCAAACCGTGTCTCGTAAAAAGTAGCAACACTTGTTGTATGTAGACATCTCTCTCAAAATGCATGGAAAACCAAGCTAACCCTAACTCTAAAAAAAACAACCATCTACCTGATCATATACCTGCCTCTAATGGGAACTAACGTCTTGCTCAACGCAAATGCTAAACTCTAGGAGAATCTCAGAATGCCAGCCAAAATAGTGCATGTTGGCTCTTAACCCACAAGATTTTCAAGGGTGAAAATCTAGAGGTTCACAATGAGCCACCATTTTTCCTATTTTCTAGCCTCCACCTTTTTCTCTTCCTATTTCTTACCCTAACTCCTCTCTCTCTCTATTTTCTAGCTCATTGTCTTAATGAGCCTCCCTTGCCCCTATTTTTTTGCATTAATGCGCCTCTCGTTTTCCTTATTTTCTAGTGCATTCATTCTTTAACGTGCCTCCCTTTCTAAATTCCTATTCTTTAGCATAATTATCCCTAACATTATCCCTATTTCTCTATTTCCCACGTGGGCATGTGTTTTCCTTTACTCATGTGCACCCTTTCTTCATTTATGTCTCATTTTTTCCATTAATTTACTTTCCATCTTTCCCTTTTAGCCTCACATGTGCACCGTTTCTTGCATTTAATCTCTCCCTCATGCATCCATTTATCTCTTTCCTTTACCCTGTGTACTTTCCACCATTAAATGCGCCTTGACTCCTAAATTTAGGGTGCATTTCCTTTACTTTCCCATGCACATCAATCTTTTATCATCTCTCACTCCTCTTTCACTCTCACACATGGGAGTTCTTACGTCATTGCGCATGTGTTATTCACTCCCACTCCTTTCTCATTCGTTTTCCCACTCCTACTCCCTCTCTAATGCGCCCTCATGGTCTCTTATTGGAAGTGCACCCCCATACCTAGATATTGGAGGGATAGCTACATGGATCAAGGTCATATTTTTGCAGCCATAGATTACACGCTCTCTCTCTCTCTCTCTCTCTCTCTCTCTCTCTCTCTCTTCTAGTCTAGCTACTCTCTCTTTGAGCAAGGATAATCATTGTACTGGTTTTGGACGTGTCTATTCTGGTGCAATAAACCCTTTGGCAAGACTTTAATAAAGAAGTGTTGTGTTTTCGTTGAACTTTCCTTCTCGACAGTATTGTGTTCTTACTTTTGTTCATTGATTAGTAGTTCATTACCATTTATTGTGATATTCATCTATCTTTTAAGTGGTTTCCTTCCTTATTTTTTTTATCTCTCACGCTAACACTGCAGGATCCCTCCAAGCAACTTTAAACTATTTTTCCTAATGCTTTGGCAGTGTTTACACGTTATCCAAAGCATATTTGTTGTTGTTTATGTGTGTTTTTTGCAGAAAATAAGCTAACAAATCAGCGGCCCGGTACCTAGGGACTCCCCCCTGAGGTTGGCACGCACCAGTGCAAATGAAGAGGAGGCTTGCCCCTAACAATTTGGGGCATTCTCTCCTTGAATTAGCCACTTTTCCATCGCTGATTTTTAATTATCAGATCTGATTGGAGGGTGGAAAAGTGTGCTAACAGGACCAACCATGCAATTAGAGATCCAGGGAATTTAACTTCTCTCGAGTGGTGGAACATGCATGGTGGTCTTACCCCATAGCTATAGCGTTTGGCAACATGGGTGCTTTCACAGGTGGTTAAAACTTCTTCTACAGAGAGGTGTTGGAGCACTTACAGTTTCATCCATAGCGTCAAAAGACACAAGTTTAATGTAAATCGGTCAGAGAGTTTGGTTTATGTTCATTACGACTTGCGATTGTTGTCCCATTATTGCGAGGAGGCAAAGACAGTTAAAAACTTGAAGAGTTGGGACAACAATCCAAAGGAGGATAATTTGGAGGATGGAGTATTGATTTTAAAGCAACTGAGAATGCTCTTATGGATGATGATGATCGTGTTGAGATGCCACCCCCATCCACAGCCATGGTCCCCATGTCTAGGACTCTAGCTGCAACACTAGGGGCTTCTTCTTCAGTTCTATGGTTGCCTACATCTGCTTCTACACAGTTTCGTCCTGCTACGACTCCACTAGCACCACGTGGAGGCCCACACAATAGGCGTGGTGTTGGAAAGAGGAAGGAATATTAGATATAATCATAGATATTAGAATAATTGTTTCTCCTTTATCACTACTTTTATATGTCATAGATGATAGATTCATAGTATTTATCAACTAGCTCAGTTTATTGTTTTGGACCTTTTGGTCTTCATACTTTGGTGTGCAGATGGCCTATTTTGTAAAAATAACTATTTGGCCATGTTATTGTTGACACTTGATAGTTGCTAGATAACCTATTTCATTCCATAAGTTAATGTTCTACTTTCTATTATATGGCTTAAAAACTTATATGTTTGTTTGTAATTGCTAGAATCTAGATGGTTGATGCTCGAATGATTAATCATTGATGTACTATGGTTGCCATTTCTATCTTCATCAATATACAAATATGCATGTTTTCATATATTCTACAACTAATTTGGCATTTTGCATGCTTTTTTTTTAATATAGATGCAATATAATAAAAATATATATATAAAATAGACGTTCCGCTCTCGAGGATTTTTGAAAAACGATGCTCTCGACGCTCCCTCTTCGCTCCGCGCTTTGGAAACCTTGGGTCATCTAGAAATTTCTGAGGTTCTCATTCACTTTGATCCAGAGCACATGTCCCCAATTAGAGCCTAATGTTACACCTCATATTGAATGAGGCTTCACATTATGATTTTCATCACATTGATGGGGTTTCCAGCTAGTACCCATGGTTTGCCACTTCCTGTAGTAACCGAACTACCTTCTGCAGCTGCATAATTGCCACTTCCTGCAACAACTGAACTGCCACCTGCAAAATCGCCACTTCCTGCAACAACCGAACTGCCAACTATGGCTATAGAATTTCCACTTCCTGCAGCAACCGAACTGCCACCTGCGGCTACAGAATCGCCACTTCCTACAGCAACCAAACTGCCAATTGTGGTTGCTGAATCGTTACTTCCTGCAGCAATCGAACTCCCACCTGCTGTTGCAGAATTGCCCCTTCCTATACTAACCGGATTGGCACTTGCAGTTGCAGAATCACCAATTGTAGCAACCGAACTGCCACCTGCGGCTACAGAACCGCCAATTCCTGTAACAACCGAACTGTCACCTGTAGCTGTAAAACCAAAAATTCCTATAGTAATCGAACTGCCACCTGCGGTTGCAGAATCACCATTTCTTGCAGCAACCAAATTGCCACCTGCGGCTATAGAACTGCCAATTCCTGTAACTACAGAATCACCATGCCTCCTAGCACAAGTGTTTACTCACTTATGCGAACTCCATTATGTCACCATGAGATTTGTCACAATCTCTCCTCTCGTTATATAGGAGTCTAATGAGTGAGTTTAAGAACCCCTTCTAAACTCAACAATTAATGAGTATTTTATTTCTCTTTGTGGGTGTGAAACCCCAACACAAATCCACAAAGCCCATCACCCTCCCCATGAGGCCCTAGCCTCATTCCAAGGCCGATTTCACTGAAATGAAAGGTTGATCTAGTGCCAACGAAGATTCCCACATACCTGACACCATGGCCTCTTGTGGGAATACCTCTCGAAGCTACAAAAGCTTCAACACTCCCTCTTAGCAAGGGAGGTATTACATCCTCCAACATATGGATGTACCTTTGTCTCCCACACCGGAAGTGACTCTGCCTCATCTATTGCATCTGCTACCACAACTGCACTCCAATCGTCCTGACTGACTGCTCCCTCTGTCACCAAAGCAAATCCTGCTCTCCAATCCTCATGACTAACTGCATCCTTGGTCATTGAAGCAAATCCGGTTGTAACAAATGGGTCCTCCATGGAGGATACATTGCTCTTAGAAGTCTCCTTCTTTAGAGCCTCTTGTCTGGCCTCCTCAACCCATGACACTTGTTTGGAAGATTCCTCTCTTCCACCTGTACATGAAGGTAGACTCCCTCTGGATGAGTGATGCTCTCTCTGAGTCTGCTAACTCCCTCTGAAGTCCAACTTCCTCTGAACAGTCTTGGGAGGTTGCTCCTCCCTACTGGATCCCAAGGGCTTACTCCCTCTAAAATCTGGCTCCTTCTGAGCATGTACCATTGGTGGAGCTATTTTCTCCCTCTGAACCTGCGTTGTTGGTGGAGCTACCTGCCTCACCACTGGTGGAGCTACCTGCTCCTCATTTGTCTCTCTGCTACAGCTGGTCACAGCTTGGATAGGCTGGCCCCTCAACCTNTGTACCATTGGTGGAGCTATTTTCTCCCTCTGAACCTGCGTTGTTGGTGGAGCTACCTGCCTCACCACTGGTGGAGCTACCTGCTCCTCATTTGTCTCTCTGCTACAGCTGGTCACAGCTTGGATAGGCTGGCCCCTCAACCTATATAGATTGCCCTCTCTAACTCCAATAACCACCGCTAATTTGAAGCTAGATCGTCTGGGCACAAAAAAAATTGTCCATCTCGAAACAAGATATGGTAGCCCTTCTTCTCAATATCCGAGACTGAGAGAAAACTCCTCCTGAGTTTTGGTACCCATAACACATTTGACACCCTCAACACTTCTCCTGACTCCATTCAGAATGAAACTGTACAAAATCCTCATACTGCATGCTTGGTCCCCATACCAAGCTCTACACACAAGCATGAGCCAGTCTCTGTGAAGCTATTAAACAACTCCCATACACCTGTCATATAGCAAGTATTGAAATGTTGTTCAATACTGAGAGTGGGGTGGGGTGAATCAATAGTGCTTCTTTTTCTCAATTTTAATCAATTCTTTAATTATTAAAATTATTAACCATAACAATTGATCCACAAGAATGTACAATATACAAAATTAAATGTAACAATCATAAAATTATATTTCATTTACAAGCTACAACTTGTAGGAGACACCAATCTCCCTTCTTTTGAGCACCAACTCAAGGAGACACCAATCCCCTGTTTTTCAAGCTACAACTCCCTGTAGATCAGGGTCCAACCTGTAGAGGACTTCAATCCTCTATTTTCAAGCAACAACTCGAGGAAGCTGCTACTCCCTGTTGTTCAGGCTCCAACTTGTAGAGGACTCCAATCCTCCATCCTCCCTTCCACCCTCACTTAATGTGTATGTTTTCAGGTGTCAAATTCTTCCTTGCCTCTGCCTCTATTTTGATCTTCTAATTTTCTCTTAGAGTCACCCTCCTTTTACCATACCTTTTTGTTTATATAGTCCTCCAAAAGGTGTATGACATTGAACCAATGTCTCTCTTTGTAAAAGAGAAAATGAACCAATGTGCCTTTTCATTTTATAAAATAACAATAATGCCGTCATTTTCATTAAGAACATATTTCCTCGTTTGTTTATTATTCTATGTAAAAAGCTCTTCAATTACAATTTGTAATCCCATTTGCATCTGTATGGATTGACTCCTTTATTTGTATCTGTATGATTTGCATAGCTTATTAGTCAATCACAAGTACGGATTTACTCTTCTATTTCGATCCTACACTACCACTGAGTTCTCAATTCTTCAATAGATTAGATTCGAGCTTTAATTTGCTCTTTAGTCCCTTTCCTATATCGAACATTGGTAGGTGCTAATCTTGTGGCCCCTTTTTCCCATAGGACTAAACAATGTAACCAATAGCTAGATAAACAAGGCACAAGGGCATGTTCTCTAACATAGCCTGAAGGCACTTCTTTTATTTATCAAGTGACCATACCCTATAACAAGGTGCTATCTAGCATTTTAACTTATCACATCTTCGTATTTTCTATAGGACCTCAACCTGTGACGAAGAGAAAATACATACAAGCTTATCTTGGCATTTAAACAAATCGACGGTTCGAACTTGATCAAGTGTTTAGTGGACGGTCCAGGCTTATCAAGGTGCTAATCAAATCGACAGTTGGGTTTTAATCAACGGTTGAGTGGATGGTCCTCATTAATTTTACATTTGAAACATGGACTCAAAATAATCCCAAGCCAAAATGCGATAACACTTAACGCTGACACGTGGCAAGTTAAATTTAACATAATGTTACTTTGCGTCTGCCCTTGGTAATTAACGTTTGTGCTATTTCGAACGCAAATTTGATTTGAGCAGTTCGATCGTGCTTCCATTTTGATACAACGATCAACGTTGATTTCTAGATTTGACGATTCTTGAGACTTTGGTCCAATGATCTAACCATCACAATGTGACTCCTGGCGATTTCTAGCATTTTTCTCACACCTATAACGACGATCAGAGCATCGATCCTTACAATAAAAGGAGGAAAGAAAATCTCAGATATATTAGGATCATTTGATGTATTCATCATTCTTTGTCACTGTTTATCCACCTTTTTGGAGGCAATTCTCATAGAAGGTCTTATATGCCCTGAGAGAAAATCTTTGGCCTTGCTTTCGTTCACTTTGAGAATGGATGACAGTGATCTGTAAACGTCACTCTTCATAATAACTTCTACAACAAAATTCTTCAAGAACTAAGCGATGAAAGATATGTGAAGCATCTCCCTTGCTGAGATTTTTATACCAGACCCTTGACACCTACTGTATTTTATTGAAGCACCAAACTTTGATCCTTTCTCCCTGCATTTAGAGCACAATACATAGTGATAATATCTTTGAGGTTCCATTGTAAAGTCCTTCCAATGATATCTTCAAGGATGAACAACATACTTTTGCTAGGACATTTCTCATTTCCAGTGCCACTTTTAATAAACCTTGTCTGATTAACTCCTCTATTTGTGACTTGTATGGATTTGGATTATCCATTTATAATGATGATCATATTGACCCTCTTTGACATCAATGCCAACTCCATAACACTATGTCCAACATTGACCATATTGGACCTCTTTGACATCAATTCCAACGCCGTAACACTAGGTCCAACATTCTCTCCCTTTGGCATTGATGGCAACAAAGTAAAAACCCCTTTTCAATCTTAACTGGGTTTTACTGTTTATTCTCCCCCTTTGACAACAATGGCAAAAGGGATATTTCTTTGCTCCCCCTAAGGTTATACTCCCCCTGTCCATGTACTCCTTTTCTGATGAAGCTTGTGCAATTTAATTAGGTATGGAGATTACCCCTAATTTTTGTCTAAGGTTTTCAAAAGTACTTCTGGGAAGAGGTTTTGTGAATATATCTACAATCTGTTCTTTAGTATCCACATATTCCACTTTAACAATTTTTAGAAAAATCTGTTCCCTTATAAAATGAAATTTAATTGGAATATGCTTGGTTTTTGAGTGCTTGACAAGATTTTTAGAAAGGTTTATAGCAATGGTATTGTCACAATTAATAAGAATTGGATGATCATACTTTACTTGTAAGTCTTCTAGAGTTTGTTTCATCCAAATTACTTGAGTGCCACAGGAACCAACAACAATATATTTAGCCTCTCTTGTAGATAGTGATATGGAGGGTTGCTTTTTACTTAGCCATGACACAAGACATTTTCCTAGGAAGAATGCTCCTCCACTGATGCACTTTCTGTCATCAATACTTCCTGCCCAATCTGCATAAGTATAAGCAGTTAATGTGAAGTCTTCTGCTTTTGGATACCATAATTGAAAATCTAAGGTGCCTTTGAGATATCTAAAAATCCTTTTAACTGCCTTCATATGTGTCTCTTTAAGTGCAGATTGAAATCTGGCCACTAATCCTACAACTGGCATGATATCTGGTCTTGTTGTTGTTGCATATAATAGGCTACCAATCATTGATCTGTACATGGTATGGTCCACTTTTAGTGATTCATCAACTTTGCTTAGTTGCATCCTGTAATCATAGGAGTGCTCATAGGTTTGCAATCTTCCATTTGAAATTTCCTCAACATTTTTTTAATGTATTTGGTCTGAGATATGAATATGCCTTTGTCTGATTGTGATACTTGTAATCCCAAGAAGAATGTCAGTCCACCAATCATTGACATTTCAAATTCTTTTTGCATTTCTGTAGCAAATTGCTTGCTTAGAGGGTTTAAACTTTAAATTACTTCCGAAAATGATATCATCCACATATACTACAACAATAATCATATTCTGATTTTCAATTTTAGTGTAAAGATTGTTGTCAGTAGCTCCTTTTTTGTATCCTTGCTGCTGTAGATGATTATCAAGTCTTGAAAACCATGCTCTGGGAGCTTGTTTGAGATCATACAATGCTTTATTTAATTTACAAACATAGTCTTGATTCTCTAATAACATAAATCCTTAAGGTTGTTCTATATAAACTTCATCCTCTAAATTTTCATTTAAGAATGTTGATTTGACATCCATTTGATATATTTTAAAGTTTTTAAAACATGCAAATGCCAAGAACATTTTGATAGCTTCTAATCTAGCTACTGGGGAAAATGTTTCCTCAAAGTCAATCCATTCTATTTGAGCATATCCTTTGCACACCAATCTTGCTTTATTCCTTATAACTTGACCATCATCATTAACTTTATTTTTAGAAATCCATTTGGTCCCTACCACATTTTTGTCATTTGGTCTTGGGACTAGCTCCCAAGTCTGATTTTTATCTATTTGATCAAGCTCTTCATTCATGGTTTTGATCCAGTCTTCATCTTTGCCGGCCTCTGCAAATGTTTTGGGTTCTATTAGGGAGAGCATTGCTTGTTCTGATTCATATGTTATCCTTCTTCTTGTTTCAACTCCAACACTTTTGTTTCCTATGATTCAACTTTCAAGATGATTTCTTTGTACTCTCCTTGATGGTGCTTTTGAATCTTGTCTTAGTGATTCTTCCTCTTCCTTTTCTTCTTCACTTTGTGATTCATCCTCTTGTATTTCTTCAATATCTTCATTATCATCATCATCATCATCATTTCTTCTCCTTTCATCAAATAGTAAATTATATTGAGATTTGTTTCTTCTTGATTTTAGATCATCCACTTTTACATTTGCACTTTCCACAATTTTGTGTAGCCTCAGGTTATAGCATCTGTAAGCCTTTTTGTTGGATGAGTAACAAAGAAATATGCCTTCATCTGATCTGGAATCAAATTTTCCTAGGTTATCATCATCTCTCTTAATATAGCATTTACTCCCAAAGTCTTTGAAATGTTTGACTGATGTTGGTCTGCCAAACCACAACTCATATGGTGTCTTGTCATGGTTTACTCTAAGATGTGCTCTGTTAAGTGTGTACATTGTTGTATACACTGCTTCTCTCCAATATATATCTGAGAGTTTGGCTTCATTTAACATAGCTCTAGTTGCTTCTTGAATAGTTCTATTTTTCCCCTCAACAACTCCATTTTGTTGAGAAGTTCTTGGAGTTGAAAATTGTCATTTAATTCCATGAGTTTTACAAAATTTGTTGAACTCATTTGAAGTAAATTCCCCTCCATTGTCTGATCTTAGACACTTGATTTTGAGATCAATTTCATTTTCAACATGTGTTTTGAAGACTTTAAATTTTTCGAATGCTTCTGATTTCTCTTTAAGAAAGGATACCCATGTCATTCTTGTATAGTCATCAATGAATAAAATGAAGTAATGTTCACCTTGTATGCTTTTAGTTGTTGTTGGTCCACAGAGGTCAGTATGAACAAGTTCTAATGGTTTTTTGATGTAGAGTATTCTTTTGTCTTGAATCTTACTTTTGTTTGCTTTCCATGTTGACAGTGCTTACAAACAAAGTTTAAAGGTTTTATAATCTTCGACATATCTTTCACAACTTCTTTTTTACTAACTTTTATCAAGTTATCAAAGCTTATGTGTCCCATTCTTTTGTGTCATAGCCAACTTTCGTGTATTTGACCCGTGCAACATTTTTCTTCTTCTTCTATGTTTAAGATATATACATCGCTTGGTGTCCTTGGTGCAACAACCACTAATTTTTCTGAACCTTCTTTTCTAAACTCACATTTTTGAGAGTCAAATATGAGTATGTGTCCTTGATCACATGTTTGGCTCACATTGAGGAGATTAGGCTTCAAATTTTCAACTAATAGTACATTTTCTGCTTTAGTTTTGTTATTTCCCAGACTGACTGTACCCTTTCCAAGTATCTTGGCAAAGACATCATCTCCAAAGGTAACCTTTCATTTTTCTTTCTTTTTCAGATTGAGGAATTTGTCTTGATCTTCTGTCATATGCTTTGAACATCCATTGTCAACATACCATTGGCTACTTTTATTTTTAGCATATAAGGCAACCTTACATTCTGTTTTCTTTTTGTCTATTTGTTTTTCTTTCCACGTCTTCTTATACTTTTCTTCTTGAATGTTGGAAGTCTTCATGGGATGCTTTGATAGTCTACAATCACTAGCTTTGTGACCATAATTGTCGCATTTGTAGCATTCAACATTGTAATCTTGTAATGGTGAGAATGAATTATAGTTTCTATTCCCTTGATTATTATTATTATTGTTGTTCTTATAACCATATCTTTGAACACTTTTATGATTGTTCTTTCCATAAGCTCTACAATCTAACGCTTTGTGCCCAAAATTATTACAAGAGAAGCAATACCCAAGGAAGAGATGTTGATACCTTTTTGGGGGAGTCTTTCTTGTAATTGTATTTCTTCTGTATTCATTTTCTTTTGAAAGGAGAGCAAATTTATGTTGATTAGAATCAGTCTTTATTTTGCTTTCTTCCTTTTTGAAAGAACTCTGAAGGGCAGCTGCATAACTTCTTGGATTTTTATCAGTTTCCTAAGATGTAGAGTTTGATCCTTTGTTAGTTTTCTTTTGATTATAACCTAGTCCTGTCTTATTGCTTGATGATCTTTGACTGTTAAGAATATCATCCAAATTTTTTGAACTGTTTTCAAATCTTGATTGGTTGTTTCCTTTTTCATGTTTCCTTTTTCAAGTTTCCTTTTTAGAAAAACAATTTGAGCCTCTAATTTTTCACAATCTTCTTGTTTTTCATTTAGTTGTTTACTTATGACTCTTCAATTATTTTAGCTTCTCGGAGTTGAGTCTTCAAATCATTGATGATTTGTTATGATTCCTTGATGGTTCTTGAAACTTCCTTTTCTCTTGATTTTTGTTCTTCTTCACATTCCAATAATTGTTCTCTTAATGATTTATTCTTCCTTTTATATTTTCTCAGTTCTTCGAGAGCACTAATAAGTTCTTCTTCAAGGTCTACTTCTCCTTCAACTTCAGAGTTTCCTTCATTTCCAATATTATCATCAACGACATTATTTTGAGTTTCTATGCCCATAAATAAAAGTTTTGTCTCGTCATCTTCACTCATGTCAGATGAACTATTGTCTTCTTTGGAGTAAAAGTTTTTCTTTTTCTTGTAGAATTTCTTCTTATTTCCAGTTTTGCTCTTTTTAAGTTCTTTATGGCTATAAGTTTCTTCATCATCACTATCCTCCTGCTTGGGATAGGGACATTTGGAGGCAAAATGCCCAATTTTTCCACAGTTGAAACATTTGAAAGGTAACTTCCCTTTGTATTTCCTAGACCCTTTCTTGAGATTCCTTATAAAGTTAGCCTCTTCTTCATCTGATATGTCTGAGTGATTTTCATTTGACACATGATCATGGTTCTTTGTTGCTTTTGATGCTTTAAAGGTCGTTTCCTCTTTTGATGGCCTTTCTTTCCCTGTTCTCATTTCATAGGCTATAAGAATCCCATGAAGTTCATCCATTGTAAGTTTGTCAAGGTCCTCTCGATCTTCCAAGGTAGATACCTTGGCATCATATCTCATTGGTAATGATCTCAACACCTTTTGGACAATAATTTTATCTTTTAACTCTTCTCCTAGTGTTCTAATTGAATTGACAATTTCATCCCCTCTTTGAAGATATTCTGCAATGTTTTCTCTCTTTCATCTTCAGATTCTCAAACTTCCCTCTGTATGTTTGAAGTTTTGCTTGATTAACTTTGCCATCTCCTTCATAGATGATTCTAAGTTTGTCCCAAATTTCTTTTGTTGATTTACAATGCATCACTTTTACAAATATGGAGTTTGCTAATCCACCCAAAAGTGCATTAACAACCCTTGAATTATCATTGCAGAGTTTCTTTGAAGCAACGTCTGAAGGTGCAGTGTAACCATTTACCACAGATAACCAAACATCACAATCAAGGGCCATCATACAACTTTTCATCCTTATACTCAAAAATGCATAATCATTTCCTTTGAACAATGGTGCTATGTTAGAGGACATTCCTTCTTGTCGATCCATTGTGATTTCTTCGAATTTGTCTTCTAGTGATTAGACTGTGGTGAAGGAACCTCGCTCTGATACGAATTGTTGAAATTTTGTTCAATACTGAGAGGGGGGGGGTGAATCAGTATTGCTACTTTTTCACAATTTTAATCAATTTTTTAATTATTAAAATTATTAACTATAACAATTGATCAATAAGAATGAATAGTATAAATAATTAAATGTAACAATCATAAAAATTATATTTCATTTACAAGCTACAACTTGTAGGAGACACCGATCTCCCTTCTTTTGAGCACCAACTCAAGGAGACACCAATCCCCTGTTTTTCTAGCACCAACTTGAGGAAAATGCAACTCCCTATAGATCAGGATCCAACCTGTAGAGGACTTCAATCCTCTGTTTTCAAGCAACAACTTGAGGAAACTGCAACTCCCTGTTGTTCAAGCTCCAACTTGTAGAGGACTCCAATCCTCCTTTGCTCCTCCCTTCCACCCTCACTTCATGTGTATGTTTTTAGGTGTCAAATTCTTCCTTGACTCTGCCTCTGTTTTGATCTTCTAATTTGCTCTCAGAGTCACTCTCCTTTTACCATACATTTCTGTTTATATAGTCTTCCAAAAGGTGTATGACATTGAACCAATGTGTTTCTTTGTAAAAGAGCAAATGAACCAATGTGCCTTTTCATTTTATAAAATAACAATAATGTTGTCATTTTCATTAAGAACAAATTTCCTCCTTTGTTTATTATTCTATGTAAAAAGATCTTCAATTACAGTTTGTAAGCCCATTTTTATTGTATGGATTGACTCCTTTATTTGTATCTGTATGATTTGCATACCTTATGAGTCAATCACAGGTATGGATTGACTCTTCTATTTCGATCCTACGCTACCACTAAGTTCTCAATTCTTCAATAGATTAGATTTGAGCTTTAATTTGCTCTTTGTTCCCTTTCCTGTATCGAACATTGGGTAGGTGCTAATCTTGTGGCCCCTTTTCCCATAGGACTAAACGATGTGACCAATAGCTAGATAAACAAGGCGCGAGGGCATGTTCTGTAACCTAGCCCAAAGGCACTTCTTTTATTTATCAAGTGACCATACCCTATAAGAAGGTGTTGTCCAGCATTTTAACTTATCACATCTTCGTATTTTCCATTTGACCTCGACCTCTGATCGAGAGCAAATACATACAAGCTTATCTTGGCGATTAAACAAATTGATAGTTCAGACTTGATCAATTGTTGAGTGGACGGTCCAGGATTATCAAGGCGCTAATCAAATCGACAGTTGGGTTTTAATCAACGGTTGAGTGGACAGTCCTCATTAATTTCGCATTTGAAACATGGACTCGAAATAATCCCAAGCCAAAACGCAATAACAATTAACGCTGACATGTGGCAAGTTAAATTTAGCATAATGTTACTTCGCGTCCACCCTTGGTAATTAACGTTTGTACTATTTCGAACGCGAATTCAATTCGAGCCGTCCGATCATGCTTCCATTCTGATCCAACGATCAACGTTGATTTCTAGATTTGTCGATTCCTGAGACTTTGGTCCAATGATCTAACGATCATAATGTGACTCCTGACTCATAATGTGACCTATAACGATAATCAGAGCATGGATCCTTACAATAAAGGAGGAAAGAAAATCTTAGGTAGATTAGGATCATTTGATGTATTCATCATTCTCTATCACTATTTATCCACCTTCTTGGAGACAATTCTCATAGAAGGTCTTATATGCCCTGAGAGAAGATATTTGGCCTTGCTTTCGTTCACTTTGAGAATGGATGACATTGATCTGTAAACGTCACTCTTCATAATAACTTCTACAATTTATTTTTTCAAGAACTAAGCGATGAAGGATATGTGAAGCATCTCCTTTACTGAGATTTTTATACCAGACCCTTGACACCTACTGTATTTTATTGAAGCACCAAACTTTGATCCTTTCTCCTTGCATTTAGAGCACAATACATAGTGATAATTTCTTTGAGGTTCTCCTGAGACTTTGGTCCAATGATCTAACGATCATAATGTGACTCCTGACTCATAATGTGACCTATAACGATAATCAGAGCATGGATCCTTACAATAAAGGAGGAAAGAAAATCTTAGGTAGATTAGGATCATTTGATGTATTCATCATTCTCTATCACTATTTATCCACCTTCTATGAGAATTTCAGTAGAAGGTCTTATATGCCCTGAGAGAAGATATTTGGCCTTGCTTTCGTTCACTTTGAGAATGGATGACATTGATCTGTAAACGTCACTCTTCATAATAACTTCTACAATTTATTTTTTCAAGAACTAAGCGATGAAGGATACATGAAGCATCTCCCTTGATGAGAATTTTATACCAGACCCTTGACACCTACTATATTTTATTGAAGCACCAGACTTTGATCCTTTCTCCTTGCATTTAGAGCACATACATAGTGATAATTTCTTTGAGGTTCCATTGTAAGGTCCTTCCAATGATATCTTCAAGGATTAACAATATACTTTTTGTTGGAGACATTTCTCATACATTGATCTGTAAACGTCACTCTTCATAATAACTTCTACAATTTTTTTTTTCAAGAACTAAGCAATGAAGGATATGTGAAGCATCCCCCCTTGCTGATATTTTTATACCAAACCCTTGACACCTACTGTATTTTATTGAAGCACCAAACTTTGATCCTTTCTCCCTGCATTTAGAGCACAATACATAGTGATAATTTCTTTGAGGTTCCATTGTAAGGTCCTTCCACGATATCTTCAAGGATGAACAACATACATTTGTTGGGACATTTCTCATTTCAAGTGCCACTTTTAATAAATCTTGTCTTATTAACTCCTCTATCTGTGACTTGTATGAATATGGATTATCCATTTATAATGATGATCATATTAACCCTCTTTGACATCAATGCCAACTCCATAACATCATGTCCAACATTGACCATTTTGGCCCTCTTTGACATCAAGGCCAACACCACAACACCGGGTCTAATAGCAAGAGGCTCTACTATCCACCAACCAAGTCCCACTACTAGAAACTACACCTGAAAGGGCAGAGACCAACAAAATCTCCGAATCACTGCAACCTCATCAACCTCAGCTACTGATGCGTGATGCCTTCTTCCCTTTCCCTTCCAATGTGGACATTGTGAAGCATAGTGACCATAGTCATGACATTCAAAACATCTTATCTTAGTAAGATCCTTCTTCCGCTCTTGGTTTTGAGATGTTTCTCTCTCAGAGTAGTTCTTCTCGCCAAGAGAATTTTTCCTTCCTAGTGCGAAATGGAATGGCCTGCTTTCTTCAATGCTACTCTTCAAACAAACCATCCAAACCATCCCCATTCCAACCAGCTTCCTGGATACAATCATTTAATAGTCGCAATTCAAACCTCGGATTAACGCTCTTCGTGTACGTATCCCCCACAAATGGTTCTATGGTTTGGGAAGACCTCTCAACGCTACATTCACCCACTCAACATCCCACTGCCCTATTAATGGTTGTGGAGTTGGTTCCCATTTCCATATCTTCATACAGAAGCTAACAACCGTGTCCTCACCGTCATCTTGACAATTTGAAGCTTGTTATCCCCATTTCTTAGGGATAAATAAGGATATTATATCTCGAGGCACTCAGGTTGCAGACATGGAGTGTTGAGAGACTACATGACCAACAATACCCTTTGCACTGTGATGGAAACCCACTCACCACCAAAGATGATCACAGATTTGCAGATGGAATCCACCACACTAGCTAGATTTTGGAAGACATTGGGTCTTGCCCATGAGGTACAAGTCAAGTATATGGTGAGCATCATTCCAATATTCAAGCCATTTGATTAGGTTATTGTATCTTTGATTGATCTAGATTTCATGATATGTGCTTGGACATTATGCCTTTGGTCTCGGCCACCTTGGTATGGTTGACAACAGCCCTAGTAAGTGGTTTTCCTTGGGGATGTTTTTTCTACTAGGAACTCCCTTTATGAGCCATCGTATTGTTCCCAACGATACTACCACTTTCCATCATTATTCCCCACCATTTCCTTATCTCTTGGGATTTTAGGGTGTGTTGATCCAAGATAAGGTCCTTCATTCTATGGGAAGAAGGACAACCCCTTCTTGGGTAAAAGATAAAAGTCTTATATAAACCCTCCATGTTTCCGGATCACCCAAGAAAGCAATGAAAATCTTATCTTTGAATAAAGGGGACCCACAATATAATAAATGCTTAAAAGGTTAGTTGAAGGATAGGAGGTCTCTACCAAGAGTCAATTCTATCATCGCCCATGATATCTAGTGGTATGATTGTCATCATCACCAAAACCGTGACAATGGCCTCAGCTGGTCAGAGAAATAGGGTCTCATCATGAGCCAACCTTCTATTTTCCATTAGGTGTTTTTGTGGGTGACATTGCCACCACCGGTCAATCGTAATGTATAACCAAATATGCACTGCAAAATATATATAAATATGAATAATTGATAAGATATATGATAAAAAATGATGATTTACAATTGGAAGGAGGGCTTGATTATATACCCAATGTGGGTGCCTTTTCACCACTAGACATGTCTTTGGGAGAACATGTCCTTTCATTATTAATAATTATTATTAACTATTTACTATCTGAACATGCGTTATGAACAATTATTTATATGTATTTATGTTCATAACATTGCCTTCCTTCTTTATATATATGGTCCTCGTGCCATTGGTAACGACTTCCGTGTAATTGACTAAAATGTTCGGACTCCCATACCGTGATCTTATCAAATGGAAGGTTTTTCCATTTGATGAGATATTCTTTGATTATGTGAGATCACAACTTCTTTTCTCTAGAGGCAACAATGGCTTCTGGCTCTAAAATTAATAAATTATTCTGTCTTCTTCGTCCAACATGGGAAGAAAAGTTTGCACCTTTTTGCATTGGCCAACAACTTTTTTAGACAGATAGAAAAACGCTAGGATAATGATCAAGACCGGTAAGTCCAATCCATACGAAGATCATTTTTCTATTGATTTGATATGGTCCGTAAAACTTCAGAGCCAATTTATTATTTCCTTGTTGTTTAATAGATAACTGTTTATAAGGTTGAAAACCGGGACAAATACCATTCTCCAATTTCTGAATTCTTCGTTTCTAAGGTTGGTCAACTTTTTGCTTCATTCTATTTCTTGCTCTAACCAAGTTTTCCTTGAGAATTTGCACGACTTTTTGACTCTCATCTAGAAGTTGTTTTACTGATGCGAATTTTGTTTGATTTATGGCTAATTCTTTCCATGACGTTGGTGGATATCCATGTTGTTTTGAAATGGTGTCATTTTGGCTGATGTGTGATATGTGAGTTATACCACCATTCAAGCAGGTGCAACCATTAGCTTACTTATTTTGTTTATCAAAGGGACAAAACAACTAAGGTGTGCTCTTCAAGCACTTGTTGACAATTGCCTTTGTCCATCCGTTTCAGGATGATACGCCGAGCTCATGTTAAGAGACGCCAAATTTAAAGGGAACTCTCTCCAAAAGTTCCCTTTAAATTTGGCGCCTCTATCACCAACGATCACTTTGGGAAAAACCATGTAATTTATAAATGTTTTAACAAAAGACTTCAGCTATTTGTTTTGCAGAGTCTGTCTTTCTTACTCCCATAAAGTGTGTGCATACTTGGTTAGTCTGCCTACTATCACTAAGATTTTATCTTTCCTTCTGATACTGGTAATCCTTCAATAAAATCCATTGAGATTTCTTCCCATTTTTTGGTTAGGAACATGTAACGGATGGAGTACTCCGGTGTTATATATTTTCATTTTTATTTTTATAAAGATCACATTCTGCCACATACTTTTGAAATGTTTGTGCTCATACCTTTCCAAAAGAATGATTGACGAAAGCATTATGTCAAGCAAAATTTACATGGCTCCAAGGGCCGACAAGCCATGAACTTCTTTGGAGTACCTTGATTTTAAATTTTGAGTTATTGTTCAAATAAATTCTTCCTTTTATACCATAAGATGTCGTTCTCCACTCGAACTTAGGGTATTGGGTTAACTCATTGATTATGGAGCATGTCTCCGTGTCTTTGGCATATTCACTTCGGATTTCGTCAGCCATTCAACAAGCATTGATAATCAAGAAAGACTTGTGGTTCTTCATCTTTTCGTGAGAGGGCATCACCCACTATGTTATCTTTTCCTTCTATGTAGCATTCCATATCAAACGGTAAATTTTTTCTATCCACTTTGTTGTTCATGGGTTAATGTTTTTGGTTGTAACAAATATTGTAGGCTAATATGGTCGGTACGTACCAAGAATTTTCTTCCTAAGAGGTATTTTCACCATTTGGTTAATGCATGCATAATTGCAAGCATTTCATTGTATGTGATTGCAAGCTTTCTTTTTTGTTTAGCCTAATTTCGAATATGTTATGTCCATCTTGCATCGTGACTGCTCCGATCCCAAAACCTCAAGCATCACATTCAATTATGAAAGGTTTGAGAAATCAGGTATGCGTAACACGAGTTGGGTGGATACATGATTCTCTTTTAAATTTTGGAAAAACATTTTTCAGATTTTTCACTCCAATGGAAAGAGTTCTTTTTAGGAGGTTTGTTAGGGGGGCGCTTTTAGAGTATAAGCTTTTGACAAATCAATATTAGTATCCTCACAAGCCCAAGATCCTTAGTTTAGATATGCTTTTTGATCTGGGCCACTCTGTAATTGCTCTAATTTTGTTTGGGTCTACCTTAAATCCTTTTTTGGAAATAATGTGACCTAGGTATTCTACTTCCTCCTTGCCGAAGGTGCATTTTGACATTTTTTTGCGTAGAATTGATTTTTTCTAAAATAGATAATACTTGTCCTAAAATGATTTATGTGTTCCTTCCATGTTTTGTTGCACACTCAAAATGTCATCAAAGAAGACTAACACAAATTTTCTTAGGTGTGGGTGAAATAGCTCATTCATAGTTGCTTGGAAAGTAGTTTATGGGGCATTGGTTAGCCCAAAGGGCATTACCTTGAATTCGTAGTGTCCTTCATGGGTTTGGAAGGCGGTCTTGGGTACATCTTCTAGTCTTACCCTAATCTGGTAAGACAGCATAACAGTCACCATGCCAGGGCAGTGACCTTCGATCTCTCCTTATGCTATATTGAAAGAAAATAAAGAAAGGAAGATGAAAGACAATTGATGGGCTTGGAAAAAGTGCATTGCGGACAAAGGTACCACACACCCTCTACAAAGGCACCCATGAATGAGACACTACGACCCCTTGTATGTCATGAGCCCTATGCCCATTGAGTCTTGACCCCTACCACCTCATCCACTTTACATGGCTTAGAGAGGGATCTTTTGGAAGCTCTCCTTGACCTAGGGCAAGATCTACCCAATAGGACACCTCGTCAATACTTAAGCTTGACAAGTCGCATAGTGTCTTTGAGTTGTTAATTGGTTGATATAGTGATCTTTGATGCACATATTTAGATGGCTTATTTATTGATTGGATCCACTTATCATGATATTATGACTTGAGATCCTTGGAGGGCGTGTTCATTTGTCTTTGTTGGACCTAGTTGGTGGACAATTTTGGGAGAACAAGCCTAGCTTGGGCTTCCATGGGGCTACAAGCCCACTGGTTGGATGTCAGGGGCCCGCATGCCAGATGAAAGAGAGATGACTTGGATGACCTTGATGATGATTTGGACAACCTAGCCCACCCATTACTTGCCAAACGATTTGCCCAGGAGGGGCAAAATGTTCCATTTTTGAGCTTGACGTCATGATCTTGGGCGCTAGGGCATGGTGGTGAGGTGCCACTCTTTGACACATGGACGTTTGAGGAGGAGAAGGGTCTTCACCATGATATGAGTGCCTATATGCTTGACACATGCCCTTTGGAGGCCCATCCATGCTTCTCCAACACCAACGACTTTCTCAAAGTGGCAAAACGTCCCCTAAAGGGGTGACATCCTCCTAAATTAGGGTTTAATTTGTGCAAAAAGTGAAAATTTAAGTGAATTGTTTAATATTACTTTGTTAAGGGGGCAAGATTAGGGTTGTTGACCCCTAATCTTGTGTTTTACTCCTTATTTTGTGGACAAGCTATGTTAGCCACATTTTGTATAAATAGAGATCGGAAGATCTCATTTTAAAGATAACTCTCCCTCTCGTGAGAGGCTTGGTCTGAAATTTTCAGCTCTCATGGTTCTCTTAGCTCTTGTGCACTTGTTTATGGCTATGCTATGAATGGTTGATGGAGGAGGCCTAGCGCTAGCTTTGGATGATGCTTTCTAGCTCTTGTGGTGAATTGTCTTAGCATTTCTCTTGATTTTGGTATGGTTTTTACTTTCTTGCTATCATTTTTTTCAAGTCAAGTATTGTTATGCTAGGAGCTAGGTGGGAAGTATAAGGGAATACAGCCCCACCATAGCCTTCATCATTCTATTTGCTTCATCTCATTAATTTTACAAGGGTTTGCTAAGAGAAGTATAAGGGCATACACCCTCTTAGCTTAAACCCTAGCTTAGAGAAACTTGCCTTGGGAAGTAAAAGGGCTTACACCCCCAAGGAGGTAGCTTCTCTAAGCTCCTTTTGACTCCATTAACCCAATAGTAAAGGCACTAGTCATTGATTTGTTGCATTGGAGAAATAAAATATTGCATTGGGAAACATGATTTTTGGTCATTTTTACTTCTTGCAAATGGATTGTTTTCCTTGTGCCTTGGGCACCTCACAGCAACTAGGGTGTCCCCATCTAGGGGCTACTTATTGTTGTTGTTACAAAATTGCATCTTCAACCATTAGGGCTACATAAACCCTAACTTACTTGCTTGCATCTTATCAACCATTGGATTTTGCTCAAAGTTTGCAAACTCGTTCTCCTTGGTCCAACGCACGTTTTGACAAAGTTTGAGGAGATTTTGGTGGCTGATTTTCTTCCTGTAATACGTTGAATGTTACAGCCATGAGGCTGACATAATTTGCTACATACAGGTGTTTACAACAACCTTATATTTTATGCTAAGAGTATTGGTTTTTCATTTTGAGTTTAGCTAGTCATTTACTAGTTTTTCTCTTGCATTCTCTACTTGATATTTAACATTTATGAGCAGCTTATGGTACCATCTTCTTGCTGATATATACTGTTATCTATTGCTGCAAATTAGGGACAATAATATTAACTTGTTGATAGTGTATCGGACAGGTACAATCATCCAAAGAAGTGTTTAACTTGTGGGGAAACAATTACTTGACTTGCAAGGCATCTCTTTCCACCTTTCACTCCACTTAGACTTGACCTATAGGGGCTTCATTTCCATCCATCTCCATCCCCATCTCAATCCCCCTAGGGTCACCGAGATCACCTCCCTAGAGTGACCTAGTCACCCTTGAAGTACGGGACCTACATCGAGGTGACATTGGGTGTAGGATTCCCAAGTTGTAGCACCTTCCTTGTGGTTGGGTCGGGCTTTGCCCAACCTACAACTTGCGCTATAACAAAGTTGATGCTTCAAATGTAACATCCTACCTGTATTCTTGTTTTGGTATAGACTCACCAAAGCATCATACATTTCCTTGGCAGATGTCTTCTCAGTAATGTGAGGTATCAAGTGATCCCTTACGGATTCTAGCAATACCCGCTTGGCCTTCACTTCCTTCTTCTTGTGAGCTACCAATTCCTGCGGATCAACAAGGCTTGCAACCGCACCCTCAACATACTCCTTGAGGTCATTCTCCTCCAACAAAAGGAGAATAGTAGCCTTCCAAGCCCTGAAGTTAGTTGCCCCTTCCAATCTGTTTTCAATCTTCAATGTGTTCACCATTTCGACCTGCCCAGAAAAAATCTGCAACAACCACCTGTTGTACTTGCAACAACAAGATGTGTCTCAAGATGATCCCCTTCTCTTCAAAGCCTCAACTCTGATACGTTGTCAATTTTCACATGCAACTCTTTGTGATTGATTTTACATTTGAAAATTACTTCCTAGTGATCAAACAATAAACCCTAACTGTTATCACTGAACAATTTTACCCTAAAATTATTGACTCAAAATTATAGTAATGGAAACAATCAAGATCAGAGATGATTCATCAATGCACATGAAACACAAAATTTATGTTCTGTAACTTTTTCAAACTCAAAAATTCTGAGGGCAAAAACCAGCCCTCCCAGTTGACATAGCTAATACAAAATTTACCAAAATCCGAGGACAACCTTGTCCTCTAAAAACCACAAATCATCAAACTAACCACAACAAAATATGTTGCAGCTGCCAATACCTGCAACTACCGAATTTCCACCTTGTTAGCACACTTTTGATATTTCAGCGATGAAAAAATGGCTGATTAAAGGAGTAAAGCCCCAAATTGTCACGGGCTAAACCCCTCTTCGTTTGGGTTGGTGCTTGCCAGCCTCAAAGGAGAGTCCCTAGGGTGATTTGTTACTGTCTTAAAGTCTAATTTTCTACAAAATAAGACAAAAAACGACGACTGTAATCTCTTGGACAACGTGTTAATAATGTCCAAGATGTGGGGAAAATATTGGTTTTGTTGCTTGGAGGGATCCTACAGGGTTAGCAGCTGAAATATAGATGAGAAATAGAGAAAGATACTACTCAAAAGATCAATACAAATCACAATGAATAGTAAGAAAAAACTAATCTAATTGAAAACTAACAAAATACCGACAAGAAGAAAGTTTCGAACACAAACACAAAACTTCTTTATTGATAGGCTTGCAAGAGGGTTGGTTGCGCCACAATTGACAAGTCCACAACCGGTACAATGATCACTTTGATCAAAGAAGAGTAACTAGACTAAGAATGAGAGAGAAGAATGAGAGAAGAAGTATGCTAGCAGTTGCAATAATCCGACCTATAACCAATGAAGACCATCCAATATATAAAAGAGGAGTGTGAAGAAAATAGGAGTTAATGCGCATGAGGGTATAAGTGTGAGTGAAAAATTTAGGAATTAATGCACATGAGGGAATAAGTGTGAGTGAAGAATGTGCATGGGTGAGTTATGAGTGAAAGTGTATGGAGGATAATTTTAGCTTTCCAATGCATGTTAGGTTGCTAAATTTGGCCAAGGGATGAGGGAGTTATGAGTTAAAGGGAAAGTCACCCTATTCTTTAGAGATTTCCTAAAATTTAAGAATTTTGCGTTTAAAAGCAATTTAGGGAGAATTTTTAGAAACTGGTTGCATGTAAAGTGAGAAGAATAGAGTGAGAAAAATTAGCCTTGAGTGGCTAAACTTTCTCGAGACAATTCCACCTGTTATCGCACAATCTATACTTTCCCAAAGCCTAAAGGCAAGTAGGTTTAGATTGACGTACCACGGAGGTAACCCTATCACTGTCAGCCCAATAGGGTACCTCTTTCTCTTTAGGAGGAGGAAAACCTCACTCTAAGGGAGACGTCCCAAGACCTAGTTGATTGAGGAAAGAGAAAAGGTAAGGATAACCACCCCTCTCTATAGGTCACTCAAAACAAACTTAAGTCTTGTTGGATGAAGCAAAGGAGAATAAAGTGTACCTGCCCCTTACAAATAAAACAACAAAAGTTATGGCAGCAACAAGTGATGATGAATGCTTCAACAAGACTTCAAGTTTATAGAGATGATTCCTACCAATCAATGTATGAAGCAAGTGATAAATATATAGCAGCAGTGATTAATTAATGGCAGCTGTAATAATATCCAGAAAATGCACTTGAATAGACAATATAACAAGATATTGTGAAGCCCTGAGATGATAACACTTGTTTCATACAATTTCTAGATATATGTCAATCAGAAAATAAACTCTAACATGCTTCCAATGATAATTGTAGCAACAACAAAATAAAGTAATGATAGCAGTAGTAAAATCTTCAGAAACGTATTTAGAAAGGAAATTTGATGCACACTTTAGTCTTGGTTGATTGTACCTCACCTTATACAATTTCTGGATTGATTTAAGTGGTCAAACAAGTTTGGATAGGCTTCAAAATGATGGTTGTAGCAGTGATTATAACAGCAACAACTTGGTGGTTAGTATTCCTAGACTAGGTTAGCAAGTTAGTTTAGGTTAGTAGGGTATCAGGTAGAAAGATTGAGTTTGAAGTTTGATGATTCTTGTCAAGAAACAAGAGTCGAAGACTAGTGCCTCTTAGGGGTAAATGGAGTCAATGTGGGCGACTCCTAAGGCTACAAATTAATGATGATACACAGAAGTCTAAGAGGGAAAACTTCTAGAAGGAATAGCAACTTAAGTCCTCCTAGATTTTGACCTTAAGAGACAAAGTGCTAGGGTGTAGGCACTTCTAGGCCCTAGCGCCTTGCTCTCCTTAGCCTTTCTACGGAGTAGAACTTATGCAACAATAACCAATTGCAAACCTCTAGAGTGCTAGCAATTTAGGGCTTTAGGGTTTCACTAGTTACTAGATCAGTTTAGTGAAAGCTTGGCAAATAAAAAGTAAGAAAGTAGCAACTTAAGTTTCTTACTTCAAGCATTAAATACACCATGCAATTTCATAATTTTGTATTAGTAAATAAAACCATACCTTAAACCATTCAATAGATGACAAAATACAGATTCTACTTACTTGCACCAAGAATAATCATGAGTATACCCTGCAAGATCACCATAAAACTCCAAAAATTGATCCAAGATGCAAATACAAGCCTTAAACAAGAGTGGCGCCTCAAAATTTCAGCCAATAACCCTAATAGGGCGCAAATTTCAGACCTCTTGTCTCCAAGGACAAGTTGTGATGAAAATGAATGTCACTTTCTGCTTCTTTATACAAAATTTAACCTAAAATTAATTTCAGTTCATAATTACTGGGCCGACCTGACCAGTTTTTTACACAAATTAAATCTGGAAAAAATAAAATTAATTTGCATCTAAGAATCACTCCAGGGGTGACGTCATGCCCCTCTCGGGTGACGTTGAGCCCCAAGTATGGAACACTGGACAGGGAAGGTGAAACGTTGGGCCTCCAAAGGCCTGAAACCCTTTCCACATGTGCCAATGCCTCATAAATGTCGTCCAAGATGACAAGACCAGTTTTGGATGACGTCTAGGGTATCCATGATGACGTCCAGGGCCCTCAAGGGCTAACATCCATGTGGGAGGAGCAAGACCTCCCAGGTCTAGGTTTGCCAAGGTGCCTCCAAAGGCAACGTCCTTCTTTCTCCTGGTGCAAGTTTTCAATCCTTGTCATGCCCCTTGGCTGGGGTCTCAGCATCCAACAGTGGGCTTTGAGCCCTATGAAGGTCCAATCTAATCATTCCCTCATGTGCACCTGTCCACTGGGCAAGGTCCTGCAACAACAACAAGTACACCCTCCAGGGGTTCATAAATCACAGGGACCATTGCATGTAAATTGCATCCAATAATTAAATTACCCAAACATGTGCATGAAACCCCCCTTAAGCCCAAACAAATGCTCAAAGATGTTATGCAATTTGACAAGTTAGGTTTGGAGAGGGTCTCAGGGTGTCCTATTGGGCTAATCCCCCTTAAGTTTGTGGTGTTTCCCAGGTGGAATCTAGTCCAAGTCATGTAAGTGTATGAGGTGGCATGGGGTAAATATTTGGGCACAGGGTGCATGTGATAACATGGAAATGTAGAGTCTTACCTGTGGGTGCCTTTGTGGAGGGCGAGTTGCACATTGTCATAAATGCAATTGTTTCCTAGCCCATTCAATGACTTTTACTCTTAGCTTTATTTCTTTTGATCTTTTGTTCTTGTGCTTCAAGGAAATGGTTGAGGGCCACTATCCTGGCTTGATGACTAGAGGTGACAGCGTTATCCACAAACATTTCATGGAAATGAGAAGGCTGGCTCGTGATGAGACCCCGTTTCTCTTGGCTCTGCCACCAAGAGCCACTACCCTGGCTTGGTGACTAGATAGGTGGTAGTGTCATACTGCTACATGTCCATGGTCATAATAGGTCGGCTCATGATGAGACCTCCTATCCATCAACTAATACCTTGAGTGTTTATGTTATCTTATGGGTCCCCTTTTCTTACTAAGAAGTTTTTCACTGCTTTCTCGGGGATCCCTGGGCAAAGCATCTTGAAGGTTTCAAATTGGCTTTTAACTCTTGCCAGCTACTTTTACCCTCTGGGCCTTTAGCCCCTTCTTCCCACGAGGTAAGGTACAACCCTTCCTAGTGCAGCCAATCCCAATGCCCAAACAAGGATAGGGGAGATGAAAGGAATAAAGATGGAAAGTGGTAAGTATGGAGGGAACATACGATGACTTTTTCACAGATCCACCCAATAGCAACCCATCCTAAAGGGAAATCAACTTACTGGGGAACCATGTCACCCTTCCAAGTATAAATGAGGCAAAGAGCATAATTTCCAAGCAAACATCATGAAATTGAAGAAGGATTCAATACAATATATTCAAGTGCTTCAAAAATCAGAGTGATACATACCATGATACCCAAACTCATTACGTCATGGAGCAAGACTCACCGCTACTTCAAGACCAAGCTAGTGTGATGGATACTGCTTCTGGTGATAAGTGGACCACACTGAGGAAAAGATGGGCCCTACGGGGCCATGCTTAAGTCGTCCGACTCTCGATACTCCATGTCTAGGACCTGTAGGCCTCGAGACATGATCTCCTTAGTTATCCCTAGGCTAGGGGATAACATTTGGCTCCAACTCAGGGACAGGTGTTCACCGTAGAGCGAATGAGAACCTCAACATCTATGGTATGACTTGTGCCTGCTAATTCTCAACAAAAGATATTAGTAATCCCTAGGGTGGTGATATCACCCCTTGTCCATATATGATAAAACAAACAAATAAAAGCATCTCTAGTCTAACATATGATTATGAGCATACATATATACATAATGAATCAAGACAATATGAAAATGCAACTACAACTATGCAAACATGATATGCAAATGGTATATACAATGGATGCAAATGCCTACCTACCTCTACTTACCTGTTGGTTAAATGCTAGGTGTAGTCATATAACCAGTGAAACCATCCTAACAATACCTTATAATACTTGTCTCTGTGCTTCATCAGAAACCAAATCAATGACAAGTTAAGCACAAAAATAACATGAGTTAGAACATGCATTATATCATAGGAAATCGTAAAGTTTAGCTCATGGAGGCGAGAGGGAGGGACAAAATTATGCCAAGTCATACTTCTAGAAAAGTGCTCAATCCATCTCATAAAAGGATCGTGAAAGGTCGAAGACTCAAGAGGCTGGCTCAAAGGGTCTGAAGGTCGACTACCTTGGATGTCATCAATCCCCGAAGTTTGAGAAGGGACTATCAAGAATCTAGAGGATGATTGACAATTTTCTAAGGGAAAGATGAAAGACTGGGATATTAAACTTCTTCTTAAGGTATTCAACCTACCCTTGAATTCTAAAAGAAGGCTCTACCATAGAGAAAACTTAGGACAAGGGACATGTTTCCCAACTGCATCCTTAGTGACATAACAAAGTAAAGTAATCGAAGGGAGCTGGAAAACCTTGTCACAAGTATCCTGCTTTAGGCAAGCAACGTCCTTACCCTTATCAAGATCTGAGCACAACGGTGGTTGATAATCTTCTTCGTAGAATAAATCCAAGTGCTCAAAGGAATACTCATCAAAATCCTCAAGGTATGGCTGAAAATCATCAGGAGAACATAGAACTAGGTCACCCTTGGGTGCTTGGAAAACATTTGTAACTACATCATCTCCTTGTTGCCAAAAGTCAAAATTAGTAGTAACCTCATATGATAGTTGTAAAGGCAACATTTGGAAATGACCCTCAATGTCGTAAATGGGATCCCCATTATACCCAATCACATCCCATTTACGTTTCCTGACATGTATGAAGTCATCAATATTATCAACCATGTCATTACCTTTATCATAACACGAAGGGCCTAAAACATCCAAGGGATCCTATAACATTTCTTCACTTTCCAAATCACAAAACAAAGCATCTTCAAAATCTTGGAAGGGGAAACATTTTACCGTATTCATTTCTTCCTGTGCAGGAGCGTCGAAGACTTGGATGACTTCATCAAATGGAAGAGCAAGCATCAATGCCTCGTCCTCATGACTTGCCCCTACATCTTCAGCTTCATAATACGGAGGGTCTAGCTCATCCAAGGATTCCCTTTCTTCTTCACCTTCTGAATCATAGAATAGGGTATCATCAAAAAGCTGAAAAGGAAAGTGACTAACCTCATCCTCTTCTTTTTGTGCAGGAGGAATAGGATTTCGGATGGCTTCATCAGAGGGGGAGCACACATTAATACTTCATCATCATGTTTGATATCTTCGGTCTCTCGCTCGTCAACCAGGTCCTCACTATCCTCGATAGAAGCATGAGTAAATTCTTGCTCTTCCTCATGGGATTGGTAACCTTCATTAGGATCCCTCTCCTCAAC
The DNA here is from genome assembly GCA_010110895.2 of Picea sitchensis. NCBI lineage: Eukaryota > Viridiplantae > Streptophyta > Pinopsida > Pinales > Pinaceae > Picea > Picea sitchensis. The sequence continues at coordinate 45,148 of SNQJ01S0069868.1, read as the reverse complement.
CTCTTGTTGGTGTATGACTTGTTCCCATCTTTCCTGGAATTTACTAACGAAGATCTCAAGGGAAGCTAATCTCTCCAGACTAAGAGTATTTGAGGTATCTTTGGGGTCATCAACTTTGATTTCTGGAGTAAAGAGGTGTTCTCCCTTGAACAAGGAGATATTTGCCTCAATTTGTATAGCCATGTGATAAGCTTCTTGGATTGTTCTTGGCCCTTTTTCACCGAGGAGAAATCCTAATTGCACTAAGAGTGCA